>JAIUJO010001826.1:42500-50000 GCA_023846275.1 Vanilla planifolia
AAGAAGAAGAAGAAGAAAAAGAAGAATTAGAAGAAGAAGGCGAAGAAGAAGAAGAAGAAGTAGTAGAAGAAGAAGAACAAAAAGTAGAAGAAGAGAAAGAACTAGAAGAAGAAGTAGAAGAAGAAGAGGTGGAAGAAGAATAGAAGAAGAAGAAGAAGACAAAGAAGAGAAGAAGAAGAAGAAAAAGTAGAGGAAGAGGAAGAAGAAGAAGAAGAAGAAGAGGAAGAAGAAGAAGAAGAAGAGGATGAGGAGGAATAAGAAGAAGAAGAAGAAGAAGAAGAAGAAAAAGAAGAAAAAGAAGAAGTGCAACACAAAGAAGGAGAAGAATAATAAGTAAAAGAAGAAGAACAAGAAGTAGAAGAAGAGGAAGTAGAGGAAGAAGAAGAAGAAGAAGAAGAAGAAAAAGAAGAAGAGGAACTAGTAGTAGTAGTAGTAGTAGAAGAAGAAGAAGTGAAAGAGAAAGAAGAAGAAGAAGAAGAAGAAGAATAAGTAAGAGGAAGAAGAACATGAAGAAGTTGAAGAATAAGAATAAGAAGAAGAAGAAAAAGAAGAAGATGAGAAGAAGTATAAGAATAGCAATTAGAAGGCGAAGAAGTAGAAGAAGAAGAAGACAAAGAAAAAGAAGAAGAAGAAGTATAAAAAGTAGAAGAAGAAGAGGAAGACGAAGAAGAGTGGGAAGTGGAAGAAGAAGAAGAACAAAACAAAGAAGAAGTAGAAGAAGAGGAGGAAGTAGAAGTAGTAGAAGAAGATGAATATGAATAAGAAGAACAAGTCGTTAAGGAGAAGAATAACAATAAGAATAAGAATAATAATCAAAATAATAATAATAATAATAATAATAATAATAATAATAATAATAATCATAATAAAAACAAGAAAAAGAAGAAGAATAAGAATAATAATAATAATAATAATAATAATAATCATAATAATACTGATAAGAAGAAGAAGAAGTAGAAGAAGTGGAGGAGTCAGAAGATGAAGAAGAAGAAGAAAAGAAAGAAGAAGCAAAAGCAGGAATAAGAAGAAAAAGATGATGAAGAAAATAAGTAGAAGAAAAAGAAGAAGAAAAGAAGAAGAAGAAGAAGAAGAAGAAGAAAAAAGAAGAAAATGAAGAAAAATAAGAAGAAGAATAGGAGGGGGGAAGAAGTGGAAGAGGAGAAAGAAGAAGAAGATAATTATGAAGAAGTAGAAGAAGAAGTAGTAGTAGTAGTAGTAGTAGTAGTTGTAGCAGTAGTAGTAGTAGAAGAAGAAGAAGAAATTGAAGAAGACGAACAAGAAGCAAAGAAGAATAAGAAGAAGCAGAAGAAGAAAAAGATTAAAATGAAGAAGAAGAAAAATAAGAACAAGATGAAGAAGAAGACAGAGGAAGAAGAAGAAAAGAAAGAACAAGAAAAAGAATAAGAATAAGAAGAAGCAGAAGAAGAAATAAGAGAATAAGTAAAAGAAGCTTAAGAAGAAGAACAATAAGAAGAAGAATAAGAAGAAATAGAAGAAGAAGAAAAAGAAATAGTAAAAGAAGAAGAAGAAGAAGAATAAGAAGAAGAAGAGGAAGTGGGAGAAGAAGAAGTAGTAGACGAAGAAGAAGAAGGAAAAGAAGAGGAAGAAGTAGAAAAAGAAGATTTAGAACTTGTAAGGGGAAGAAGTAGTAAAAAAGAAGAAGTAGAGGAAGAAGAAAAAGAATGAGAAGATGTAGGAGAAGGAGGAAAGCTGAAGAAGAAGAAAAAAAAAATTATAAGAAGACGAAGAAGAAAAAAAAAAGGAGAAGAAGAAGATTAAGAAGGAGAAGAGGAAGAAGGAGAAGAAGAAGAAGAAGAAGAAGAAGAAGAAAAAGAAGAAAAATAACAAGCGGAGGAAGAAGAAGAAGATGAAGAAGATGAACAATAGGAAGAGAAAGTAGAGGAAAAAGAAGAAGAAGAAGAAGAAGAAGAGAAAAGGAAGAGGAAAAAGAAGAAGAATATGATGAAAAAGAAGAAGAAGTAGAAGAAGAAGAAGAAAAAGAAGAGTAAGAAGAAGAAGAAGAAGAAGAAGAAGAAGAAGAAGAAGATGAAGTAAGAAGAAGAAGAAGTTGCAGAAGAAGAATAAGAAGTAGTAGTAGAAGAAGATAGACAAGAGGAAGAAGTAGGAGAAGATGAAGAAGAAGTTGAAGAAGAAGATGATGAAGAAGAAGAAGAAGAACATGGAGTTGGAAAAGGAAGAACAAGAAGAAGAAATAGAAAAGAAGAAAAAGAATAAGAAGAAGAAGAAGATGAAAAAGAAGAAGTAGGAGAAAAAGAAGAAGATGAAGAAGAAGGAGAAGATGCAGTAGTTGTATCTATAATACAAGAAGAAGTTGAATGAGAAGATGATGAAAAAGAAGAGAAGCAGAAGAAGTAGGAGAAGAATAAGAATAAGAAGAAGCAGAAGAAGAGAAGAAAAGAAGAAGAAGATGATGATGATTATGAAGCTGTAAGAGGAAGAAGAAGTCGAAGAAGAAGAAGAAGAAGAAGTAGAAAAAGAAGAAGAGGAAAAGGAAGAAGTAGGAGTAGAAGAAGAAGCTAAAGAAGAAGAAGAAGAAGAAGAAGAAGAAGAAGAAGAAGAAGGAGAAGGAGAAGAAGAAGAACAAGAAAATAATAAGAAGAAGAAAATTAAGGAGGAGGAGGAGGAGGGTATGAAGGAGAAGATCGTGAAGAAGTAGCAGAAGAAGAACAAGAAGAAGAAGAAGAAGAAGAAGAAGAAGAAGAAGAAGAAGACGAAGAAGAAGAGGAAGAGAAGCAGAAGAAGAAGAAAAAGGAGAAGTGGAGGAAAATATAGAAGAAAAGAAGAAGAAGAAGAAGAGGGCAAACTAGAAGAAGAAGAAGAAGAAGAAGAAGAAGTAGAAGAAGAAGAAGAAGTATAAAAAGAATAGGAACAAGAAGAAGAAGAAGAAGAAGAAGAAGAAGAAGAAGAAGAAGTAAGAGGAAGAAGAGGAAGAAGTAGAAGAATAAGGAAAATAAGAAGAAGAAGAAGAAGACGTAGAGAAGGAAGAAGAAGAAGAAGGTGAAGAAGAAGAAGAAGAGGAAGAAGAAGTCGGAGAAGAAGAAGAAGGCAAAGAAGAACAAGAAGAAGAAGAATAACTGGAATAAGGAGAAGAAAAAGATGATAATGATCAAGAATAAGAGAAAGTAAAAGAAGAAGAAGAAGAAGAAGAAGAAGAAGAAGAAGAAGAAAAAGATGAAGAAAAAGAAGAAGATGTTGATGAAGAAGAAGATAAAGTCGTAGAAGAAGAAGGGGCATCAGATGAAGAAGAAGAAAAAGAAGAAAAGAAAGTGGAAAGAAAAGAAAAGGAAGAAGGAGAAGAAGTAGAAGTAGAAGATGGCAGAGAAGAAGAAGAAGAAGAAGGGCTAGAAGTGGAAGAGGGAGAAGAAGAAGAAGAAGAAGAAGAAGTGTAAGAAGAAGTAGAAGAAGAAGAAAATGAAGAAGTAGAAGAAGAAAAAGAAGTAAGTGGAGGAAGAAGAAGGAAAGGAATAAGAAGAAGAAAAAGAAGGAGAACAATAACAATTCAAAGAAGAAGAAGAAGAAGAAAACGAAGAGAAGAAAAAGAAGAAGAAGAAGAAGAAGAAGAAGAACAAGAACGAAAAGAAGTACAAGAAGAAGAATAAGATGGAGAAGAAGAAGAAAAAGAAGAAGAAAATGAAGAAGATGATGATTATCTTAAAAAAGAAGTAGAAGTAGATGAAGAAGCAGACGAAGAAGAGAAAGTAGGAGAAGAGGAAGAAGGTGAAGAAGAACAAAAAGAAGAAGAAGAATAAGACAAAGAAGAAGAAGAAGGAGAAGAAAGAAGAGGAGGAAAAGAAGAAGAAGAAGAAGAAGAAGATGATGGAGAGGAAGAAAAAGAAGAAGAAGAAGAAGAAGAAGAGGAAGAAGAAGTAGAGGAAGAAAAAGAAGAGAAGAAGAAGATGAGGTTGAAGTAGAAGAAAAGGAAGAAGAACAAGGAGAAGTGGAAGAAGAAGAAGAAGAAGAAGAAGAAGAAGAAGAAGTGGATGAAGAAAAAAAAGAAGAGGAAGAAGATGTTGAAGAAGAAGAAGAAAGGGAAGAATAAGAAAAAGATTGAGAAGAAGAAGACGAAGAAGAAGAAGAAGAAGAGGAAGGAGGACAATGAGAAGGAGAGGAAGGAGAACAAAAAGAAGGAGAATAAGTTGAAGGAAAAAAGGTAGAGAAGAAGAAAAATAAGAAGAATAAGAAAAAGAAGAATAAGAATGGGAAGAAGAAGAAGAAGGAGAAGTAGAAGAAGAACAAAAAGAAGTAGTAGAAGAAGAAGCAGAAGAAGAAGAAGAAGAAGAATAAGAAGATGATGATGATGATGATAAAGAAGAAGAAATAGAAGAAAAACAAAATGAAGAAGAAGAAGTGGAAGAAGAAGTAGAAGAAGACAAAGAAGAGGAATAAGAAGAGGAAGAAAAGAAAGAAGAAGAAGAAGAAGCAGAAAAGAATAAAAGGAGTAAGAATGATAATAGTAATAATAATAATAATAAAGATAATAATAATGAGAAGAAGAAGAAGTATAAGAAGAAGCAGAAGCATAAGAAGAGTAAGAAGAAGAAAAAGAAGATGATGATGATGATGAAGGAGAAGAACAAGAAGAAGGAGAAGAAGAAGAAGGAAAAGAAGAAGAAGAAGAAAGTTTAGAAGGGGAAGAAGAAGAAGAAGAGGAAGAAGAAGATGGAGAAGAGGAAAAAGAAGAAAAAGAAGAAGAAGAAGAAGAAGAAGTAGAAGAAGTAGAAGAAGAAGAAGAAGAAGAAGAAGGAGAAGGAGAAGAAGAAGAAGAAGAAGAATAAGTGGTAGATGAAGAAGGAGAAGGAGAAGGAGAAGGTGAAGTTGGACAAGAAGAAGAAGAAGAATGAGAGGTAGAAGAACAAGGAGAAAAAGAAGAAGAAGAACAAGAAGAAGAAGTAGTAGCAGAAGAAGGGGAAGAAAAGGAAGAAGAAGATGATGATGAAGAAGAAAATTAAGAATAATAATTATTATTATTATAATAATGCTAGCAAAAATAATAATAATAATAAGCTAAAGAAAAAGAGGAAGAAGAAGATGAAGTAGTAGTAGAAGAAGATGATGAAGGTGAACAAGGTGAAATGGGAGGAAGAACAAGAACAAGGGAAAGAACAAAAAGAAGTAGAATAATAAGGAGGAAAAGAAGAAGGAGGAGAAGAAGATGGAGAAGAATTAGTACCAAAGTTGTAATAGAAGTAATAGTAGAAGAAGAAGAAAAAGAAGAAGTAGAAGAGGAAGGTGAAGAAGAAGAAGAAGAAGAAAAAGAAGAAGAATATTAAGAAGAGCAAGAAGAAGAAGAAGAAGAAGAAGGAGAAGAAGGTGCAGAAGAAGAGGAACAAGAAGAAGAAGAAGAAGAAATAAGAGAAAGAAGAAGAAGAGGAAGATGAAGAAGAAGAAGAAGAAGAAGATGATGATGAGGAAAAGGGGAAGAAGAAGGGTAAGTAGAAAAGTTGAAGAAAAAAATGTAAGAGAAGAAGAGAAAGGTGAAGGAGAAGAAGAAGAAGAGGAAGAAGAAGAGGAAGAAGGAGAAGAAGAAGAAGAATAAGAAAAAAATATGAAAAAGTAGAACAAGAAGTAGAAGAAAATGAAAAGATAGAAGAAGAACAGCATGAAGAAGAAGTAGAATAATAAGAAGAATAAGCCAAATAATAAGAATAATAATAATAAGGAGAAAAAGAAGAAGAGGAAGATGAGGAAGAGGAGGAAGAAGACGAAGAGGAAAAAAAGAAGAAGAGGAAGAAGAAGAAGATGATGATGATGAACAAGAAGTAGAGGCAAAATAAGAAGATGATGAAGAAGAAGAAGAAGACGATGAAGAAGTAGAAGAATAAGATTAAGAAGAAGTAGAGGAGGAAGAAGATGTAGGAGAAGAAGAAGAAGGTGAAGAAGAAGACAAAGAAGAAGAAGAGGAAGAAAAAGAAGATAAAGAAGAAGAACCATAAGAATATGAATAAGAAGATGAAGGAGGAGGAGGAGAAGAAGAAGAAGAAGAAGAAGAAGATGAAGAAGATAAAGAAGAAGAAGAAGAAGAATGAAAGAAGAATAAGAAGAAGAAGTAGAAGTTGTGGTAGCAGTGGAAGAAGAAGAAGAAGAAGAAGAAGAAGAAGAAAAAGAAGTAAAAGAAAAGGAAGAAGAAGAATAAGAATAAGAATAACAAGAAGAAGAAGAAGAAGAATAATAAGAATAATAATAAAAATAAGAAGAAGAAGATGATGATGATGAAAAAGAAGTATAATAAGAAGAAGAAGAAAAAGAACTAAGAGGAGGAGGAGGAGGAGGAAGAAGAAGAAGAAGATTGATAAGAAGATGAATAATAATAAGAATAAGAAGAAGAAGAAGAAGAAGAAGAAGAGGTTGAAGAAGAAGAAGAATAATAAGTGGAAGAGGAGGAAGAAATAGTAGAAGAAGAAGAATAAGAAGAAGAGGAGGAAGGAGAATAGAAGAAGAAGAAGAAGAAGGCAAAGAAGAAGAAGGAGAAGAAAAAGAAGAAGAAGAGGAAGAAGATGATGATGATGATGAACAAGAAGCAGAGGCAAAATAAGAAGATGAAGAAGAAGAAGAAGAAGACGATGAAGAAGTAGAAGAATAAGATTAAGAAGAAGTAGAAGATTAATCTTATTCTTCTACTTCTTCATCGTCTTCTTCTTCTTCTTCTTCTTCTTCTTCATCTTCTTATTTTGCCTCTGCTTCTTGTTCATCATCATCATCATCTTCTTCTTCCTCTTCTTCTTTTTTTCCTCTTCGTCTTCTTCCTCCTCTTCCTCTTCTTCTTCTTCTTCTTCTGTCTCTTCTTCCTCCTCTTCTTCTTCATCCCGTTCTTCTTCTTCCTCATCGTCCTCTTCTTCTTCTTCTTCTTCTTCAACTTCCTCCTGTTCTTCGTCTTCTTCCTCTTCTTCTTCTTCCTCCTCATCCACTTTTTCTTCTTCTTCTTCTTCTCTCTCTTTTTTTCTTCTTCTTCTCTTCTTCCTCTACTTTTTCCTCTTCTTCCTCTTCTTGTAGTTCTTCTTTTACTTCTTCTTCTTCTTCTTCTTCTTTGACTTCTTCTTCTTCTTCTTCTTTTACTTCTTTCTCTTCTTCTTCCTCCTCCTCTTCTACTTCTTCTTCCTCCTCCCCCTCCTCTACTTCTTCTTCCTCTTTTTCCACTTCTTTTTTTCTTCGTCTACGTCTACCTTTTCTTCTTCTTCTTCTTTTTCTTCTTCATGTTCTACTTCTTCCTCTTCTTCTTCATCATGTTCTTCTTCCTCTTCTTCTTCTTACCCTTCTCGTCCTTCCAGTACTTCATCATCTTAATTTTGTTGTTCTAATTTTTATTATTCTTTTTCTTCTCCTTCTTTCTCTTCAGCTTTTTCTTCTTCTTTCTCTTTGTCGTTTTCTTCTTCTTCTTACTCTTCTTCTTTTCCCCTTCTTCTTCTTTTTCTTTTTCTTCTTCTTCTACTTCTTCTGCTTCTTCTTCTCCTCCTTGTTTTTCTTCTTCTTTCTCTTCTTCTA
>JAIUJO010001826.1:57500-65000 GCA_023846275.1 Vanilla planifolia
ATTATAATTATTATTATTCTTCTTCTTCTTCTACTTCTTCTACTTCTTCTTCTTCTTCATCTTATTATTATTATTATTATTATTATTATTCTTCTACTTCAGCTAGTACTTCTTTTTCTTCTGGTTGTTATTGGATTATTTTTTGTTGTTCTTCTTCAACTTCTTCTTCTTCTTCTTCTACTTCTTCTTCTTCTTCCTCCTCCTCTTCTTCTTTTTCTTCTTCTTCTTCTTCTTCTTCTTCTTCTTCTTTTTCTTCTTCTTCGTCTCCTTGTTCATTATCTTCCTCTTCTTCTTCTTTTTCTTTGTCTTCTTCTACTTCTTCCAGTTCTTCTTCTTGTTCTTGTTCTTCTTCTTTTTTCCTCTTCTTCGTCTTCATCTCTTCTTCGTCTTCTTCTTCTTCTTTTTCTTCTTCTTCTTCTTCTTCTTCTACTTCTTCCTCATCCTCTTGTTCTTCTTCTTCTTCTTCTTCTTCTTCCTTTTCTTCTTCTAACTTCTACCTCATCTTTTTCATCTTCTTCTTCTTCAACTTCTTCTTCTTCATCATCTTTTTCTATTTATTTTTCCTCTTATTCTTCGTCATCTTCTTCATCAACTTCTTGTACTCCTCCTCCTCCAAGTTCTTCGTCCCCTTATTTTTATTGTTCCTATTATTGTTGTTCTTATTCGTCTTCATCTTCTCCTTCTTCTTCCTTTTCTTCTTCTTCTTTCCCCTTCCCGATTTTCTTCTTTTTCTTCTTCTTCTTCTTTATTTCATCATCATCTCTCTTCTTCTTCTTCTTCTTCTTCTTCTCCTTCTTCTTTCTTCTCTTTCTTCTTCTTTATCTCCTCCTCTTCCTCCTTGTTCTTCTCCTCCTCCTCGTTCTTCTGCTCCTTCTTCTCCTTCTTCTTAATTTTCTTCTTCTTATTCTTATTATTCAACTTCTCCTTCTTTTTCTTCTTCTTTTACTTCTCATTGTCTTCTTCTACTTCTTCTCCTTCTACTACTAGTACTACAACTTCTTCCACTACTTTTTTTCTACTTCTTTTACTTCTACGTCTTCTTGTATTTCTTCTTCTTCTTCTTCTATTACTTTTACTACAACTTCTTCTTCTTCTTTTTCCTATTCTTGTTCTTCGTCTCCTTGTTCTTCAGCTTCTTCCACTTTAACTTCTTATCTTCTTTTACATCTTCTTCTTCTTCTTCTACTTTTCGTCTTTCTCTTCTTCTCTAACTTCTTCTTCTTCTTCTTCGTGCACTTCTTCTTTTTCTTCTTCTTCTTCTTCTTCTTCTCATTCTTTTTCTCTTTCTACTTATCCTTCTTCTTCATTTTCTTCTTCTTACTCTTATTCTTATTTTTATTCTTCTTCTTCTCCCTCTTCTTCTCCATCTTCTTCTACTTTCTCTTCTTCTTCTTCTTTTTCCACTTCTATTTCTTCTATTTCTTCTTTTTCTTTTTCTTCTACTTTTACTACTTCTTCTTCTTCTTCTTCATTTTTGCCTTCTTCTTCTTCTGCTTCTTCACCTTCTTCTTCTTCTTCTTCTTCTTCTTCATCTTCTTATTCTTCTTCTTCTTCTTCTTCTTCTTCTTCTTCTACTTCAACTAGTACTTCTTTTTCTTGTTGTTGTTGTTGTTGTTGTTCATCTTCTTCATCTTGTTCTTCTACTTCTTCTTCTTCTACTTCTTCTTCTTCTTCTTTTCTTCTTCTTCCTCCTCTTCCTCCTCTTCTTCTTCTTCTTCTTCCTCCTTCTCTTCTTCACCTTCTTGATCCTCTTCTTCTTCTTCTTCTTCTTCTTCTTCTTCTTCTTCCTCTTCCTCATCATCTTCTTCTTCGTCTTCGTCTTCTTCTTCTTCTTCTATTTCTTCTTCTTGTTCTTCTTGTCCTTCTTCTTCATTTTGCACTTCTTCGTCTTCTTCTTCTTCTTCTACTTTTGCTTCTTCCTCATCCTCCTCTTCTTCTTCTTCTTCTTCTTTCTCCTCCTTCGCTTCCTCTTCTTATTCTTCTTCCTCTTCTTCTTCTTATTTCTTTTTTTTTCTTCTGCCCCTACCTCTTCTTTTTCATCATCTTCTTCTTCAACTTCTTGTTGTTGTTGCTTTTCTTCTTCTTCTTCTTCTTCTTCTCCTTCTTTTTGTTCTTAGTTTTCCTCTTCTTCTTCCTAATCATTTTCTTCTTCTTCTCTTAGTCCTAGTCCTTCATCATCTTAGTTTTATTGTTCCTATTTTTGTTATTCTTCTTCTTCCCCTTCTTCTTCCTTTTCTTCTTCTTTTTCATCTTCCTCATTTTCTTCTTGTTCTTCTTCATCTTTTTCTTCTTCTACTACTTCATAATCGTCATCTTCTTCTCCTTCTTCTTCTAGTTCTTCTTCTTTTTCTTCTTCTTCTTCTTCTTCATCATCATCATCATCTACTTCTTTTTCTTCTTCTTCTCTTTCTTCTTCTTCTCCTCATCCTCCTCCTCCTCCTCCTTCTCCTCCTTCTCGTTCTTCTTCTCCCTCTTCTTCTCCTTCTTCTTCATTTTCTTCTTCTTATTCTTATTCTTCTACTTCTCCTTCTTCTTCTTCTTTTTTTACTTCTTCTTGTTCTTCCTTTACTTCTATGTCTTCTTCTACTTTTCTCCTTCTACTACCACTACTACAACTTCTTCTTCTTCCTCTACTTTTTTTCTTCTTCGTTTACTTTTATGTCTTCTTCTACTTCTTTTTCTTCTTCTTCTTCTGTTACTTCTACTACAACTACTTCTTCTTCTTCTTATTCTTCTTCTTCTTCTTCTCCCTCAACTTCTTCCTCTTTAACTTCTTCATCTTCTTTTACATCTTCTTGTTCTTCTTCCTCTTCTTCTTCTTCTTCATCTTCTTCTTTTACTTTTCTTCTTTCTCTTCTTCTTTATCTTCTTCTTCTTCTTCATGCACTTCTTCTTCTTCTTTTTCTCCTTCATCTTCTACTTCTTTTTTTCATGTTCTACTACTTCTTCCTCTTCTTGCACTTTCACTTCTTCCTCATCTTCCTCTTCTTCTTCATCCTCTTCTTCTTCTTCTTCCTCTTCTTCCTCTTCTTCTTCATCTTCTTGTTCTTCTTCTTCTTCTTCCTCCTTCTCATCCACTTTTTCTTGTTCTTGTTCTTCTTCTTCTTCTTCTTCTTCTTCTCTTCTTCCTCTTCTTCTTCTTCTTCCTTTTCTTGTAGTTCTTCTTCTTCTTCTTCCTTTTTCTTCTTCTTCTTCTTCTTTTCTTCCTCCTCCTCCTCTTCTTCTTCTTCCACTTCTCCTTCTTCTTCTTCTTCCACTTCTTCCACTTCTTTTGTTTCTTCTTCTACTTCTACCTCTTCTCCTTCTTCTTCTTTTTCTTCTTCAACTTCTTCTTCTACTTGTCCTTCTTCTGCTTCTTCTACTTCTTCCTCTTCTTCTTCATCTTCCTCTTCTTCTTCTTCTTCTTCCTCCTCCTCCTCTTCTCCTCCTTCTAGTTCTTCATCATCTTATTTTACTGTTCCTATAATTGTTATCTTCTTCTTCTCCTTCTTTCTCTTCTTCTTCTTCTCCTTCTTCCTCTTTCTCATTTTCTTCTTCTTCCTCTTTCTCGTTTTCTTCTTCTTCCTCATCTTCTTCTTCCTCTTCATCTTCTTTTTCTTCTTTTTTTCTTCTTCTTCTTCTACTTCTACTTTTTCTTCTTCTTCTTCTTCTTCTTCTCCTTCTCCTTCTTCTCCTTCTTGTATTTCTTCTTCTTCCTCTTTTTTTACTTCTTCTTCTTCTTCTTTTTCTCCTCCTCCTCCTCCTTCTCCTTCTTCTTATCCTTCTTCTTCATTTTCTTCTTCTTACTCATATTCTTATTTTTATTCTTCTTCTCCCTCTTCTTCTCCATATTCTTATACTTCTTCTTCTTCTTCTTTTTCTACTTCTACTTCTTCTTCTTCTTCTTCTACTTCTTCTTCTTCTACTACTACTTCTACTTCTACTACTTCTTCTTCTTCTTCTTCTTTTCTTCTTTTTCTTTTTCTTCTCCTCCTTCTAGTTCTTCATCATCTTAATTTTTTTGTTCCTATTATTATTCTTCTTCTTCTACTCCTTCTTCCTCTTCTTCTTCTTCTTCTTCTACTTCCTCATTTTATTACTCTTCTTCTTCTTCTTCATCCTTTTCTTCTTCTTCTTCCTCTTCTTCTTCTTCTTCTTCTTCTTCTTCTTCTTCCTCCTCTTCTTCATCTACTTCTTCTTCTTCTTCTTCTTCTTCTCCTCCTCCTCCTGCTCCTCCTCCTCCTAATCCTCCTCCTCCTTCTCCTCCTTCTCATTCTTGTTCTCCTTCTTCTTCTCCTTCTTCTTTATTTTATTATTCTTATTCTTCTCCTTCTTCTTCTTCTTTTACTTTTTCTTCGTGTTCTTCTTTTACTTCTATGTCTTTCTTCTACTTCTTCTCCTTTTACTTCTACTACTTCGACTACAGCTTCTTCTTCTTTTACTTCTTTTTTTTCTTCTTCTTTTACTTCTATGTCTTCTTCTACTTCTTCTTCTTCTACTACTACTACTTCTACTACAACTTCTTCTTCTTCTTCTTCCTCTTCAACTTCTTCATCTTCTTTTACATCTTCTTCTTCTACTTCTTCTACTTTTCTTCTTTTTCTTCTTCTTTGTCTTCTTCTTCTTCTTCGTTCACTTCTTCTTCCACTTCTTCTTCTTCTTCTTCTTCTTTTACTACTAGTACTACTTCTTTTTCTCTTCCTTTTTTTCTTCTTCTTCTACTACTTTTTCCTTTTCTTCTTCTTCGTCTTCATCTTCTTCCACTTCTTCTTCTTCTTTTTATTCTTCTCTATCCACTTCTTCATCTTCTCCTTCATAATCTTGTCCCTGTTCTTCTTCTTCTTCTTCTTCTTCCACCTCTTCTTCTTCTTCTATTTCTTCTTCCTTTTCTTCTTCTTGTTCTTCTCTTCTTGTTCTTCCTCTTCTCCTTCTTCTTCCTCATCCTCTTCCTCTTCTTCTTCTTCTTCTTCTTCCTCCTTTTCATTTTCTACCTTTTCTTCTACTTCTACTTTTTCGTCTTCTTATTATTATTATTATTATTCTACTTACTTATCTTCTTCGTATTATTATTATTATTATTATTATTATTATTATTATTATTCTTTTTCTTCTTCCACATCTTCTTCTTCTTCTTCTTCTTCTTCCTCTTCTTCTTCTTCTTTTTAATCTTATTCTTTTACTTGTTCTTCTTCTTCTTTTTCTTCTTCTTCCTCTTCTTCTTCTTCTTCATCATCTTCTTCTTCTTCTTCTTCTTCTTGCTCTTTCCTCCTTTTCTTCTTCTTCTTCTTCCACTACTACTACTACTACTACTATTTCTTCTACTTCTTCTTCTTCTTCTTCTTCTCCTTCTTCTTCTTTTGTTCCTCTTCTGCTTCATCTTTTTCTTCTTCTTTTTTCTTCTTCTTTTTTTTCTTCCTATTCTTTTTCTTTTTTGTCTTCTTCTTCTTCTTCTTCTTCTTCTCCTTCGCCTTCTACTTCTCTTTCTTCTTCTTCTTCTCCATTTTTTGCTCTATTTATTCTTCTTTTACTTTTTCTTCTCTTATTCTTCTTATACTTCCTCTTCCCTTTCATCACCATCTTCTTCTTCTTCTTCTCCTCCTTCTTCTTCTTTCTGTTCTTCTTCATCTTCTTATTCTTCTACTTATTCATTTTCTTCTATTGCTTCTTCTCTTTCTTCTTTTTCTTCTACAACTTCTTATTTCCTTTTTTCTCTTCACCTTCCACATTCTCTACTTCTACTACTAAGAACTTCTTCTTCTACTTCTACTTCATGGTCTTTTTCTTCTTCGTCGTTTTCATCTTCTTCTACTTGTTCTTATACTACTTCTTCTTCTTCTTCTTTCTCTCCTTTTTTGTTTTTCTTCTTCTTCTTCTTCTTCTCATTCTTCATTTTATTATTATTATTCTTCTCTTTCTTCTTCTTCCTCCTTTTCTTCTTCTTCTTTTACTTCCTCTTTTTCTTCTTCTTCAACTTCTTGTTCTTCTTCTTTTCTTCTACTAGTTCTGCTTCATCTTCTACTTCTTCTTCTTCATCTACTACACAACTACTACTACCTCTTCATATTTTTATTTTTCTACTTGTCCTTCTTTTTCTGCTTCTTCTTCTTCTTATTGTTCTTCTACTTCTTCTTCTTCTTCTTCTTCTTCTTCTTTTTCTTCATCTTCTTCATCCTTTTCTTCTTTTTCATATTACTTCTTCTTTTTCTTCTTTTTCTTTTTTTTCTTCTTCTTCTAATAAATATTCATTTCTTTACTCTTCCACTTCTTCTCATTCTTCTTCTTATTCTTCTTCTCCTTCTTAGTCTTCTTTTTCTTCTTCTCTTTCTTCTTCTTCTTTTTCTTCTTCTTCTTCTTTTATATCTTCTTCTTCTCCTTCTTTTTCTTCATCATCTTCTTGATATTTTACTTCTTTTTATTATTATTCTTCTTCTTCTTCTTCCAGCACTTCTTCTTCCTCTTCTTCTTCCTCTTCTTCTTCATTTACTTCTTTGTCTTCTTCTTCCTCTTCTTCTACTTTCCCTTCTTCCTCATCATCCTCTTCTTCTTCTTTCTAATTTTCATCATCTTCTTCTTCTTCTTATTCATCTTCTTCTTCTGCTTCTTCTTCTTTTACTTCTTCATCTTCTTCTTCTCCTATTTCTTTCTCCTCTTCTTCTACTACTTCTTCTTCTTCCTTTTCTTCTTCTTCTTCTTCTTCTTCTTCTTCTCTTCTTGCTCTTCCTCTTTTTCTTCTTCTTCATTTTCTTCTTCTTCTTCCTCTTCCTATTTTTTCTCTTCTTCTTCACCTTCATCTTCCTCTTCTTCTCCTTCTTCTTCTTCTTCTCCTCCTTCTTCTTCTTCTACCTCCATATCCTCTTCTTGTTCATGTTCTTCTTCTTCCACTTCTTCTTCTTTTCCTCGATCTTCTTCAACATAATTTCTTTTCTTCTTCTTCTTCTTCTACTTCATCATCTTCATCATCATCATCTTCTCGATCTTCTTATTCTTCTTCTTCATCTTCTTCTACTTCTTATTCTTCTTCTTCTTCTTCTTCTTCTTCTCCTCCTCCTTCTTCTTCTACCTCCATATCCTCTTCTTCTTCATGTTCTTCTTCTTCCACTTCTTCTTCTTTTCCTCCATCTTCTTCAACATAATTTCTTTTCTTCTTCTTCTTCTACTTCATCATCTTCATCATCATCTTCTCGATCTTCTTATTCTTCTTCTTCATCTTCTTCTACTTCTTATTCTTCTTCTTCTTCTTCTTCTTCTTCTTCTTCTGCTTCTTCACCTTCTTCTTCTCCTTCTTCTTCTTCTCCCTCTTCTTCTTCATCATCTTCTTCTACTTCTTCTTCTTCTTCTCCTTCTTCTTCTTCTTCTCTTTCTTTTTCTTCTTCTTCTTCTCAACCTCTTCTTAATTTTATTATTCTTATTCTATTCTTCTTCTACTTCTTCTTTTGCTTCTTCTTCTTCTTCTTCTTCATCCACTTCTTCTTCTTCTTCTTCGTCATCATCATCATCATCATCTTCTTCTTCTTTTTCTCC
>JAIUJO010001826.1:67500-85000 GCA_023846275.1 Vanilla planifolia
TCCCCTTCCTCTTCTTCCTCTTCTCATTCTTCCTCTTGTATTTCTTCTTTTTCTTCTTCTTCTTTATTTCTTCTTCTTTCACTACTACTACTACTACTTTTTCTTCTTCTTCTTCCCCTTCTTCTTCTTCTTCTTCTACTACTACTTCTCCCTTTTCATCCTCTTCTTCTTCTTCATCCTCCTCTTCTTCTTATTTCTTTTCTACTTTTATTATTTCTTTTTCTACTTCTTCTTATTCTTCTTCTTTTTCCTTTTCTTCTTCTTCTTCCTTTACATGTTCTTCTTCTTCTTCTTCTACTACAACTTTTTCTTCTTCTTTTATTCTTATTTTTCTTCTTCTACTACAACAACTTTTATTCCATCTTTTTCTTCTTCTGCTTCTTCTTTTTCTTCTTCTTCTTCCTCTTCTTATATTTTTCTTGTTCTTCTTCTTCCTCTTCTTATCTTTTTCTTCTTCTTCTTCTTCTTCTTCTTCACCATCATCTTTTTCTTCATCTTTTCCTTCTTCTTCTTGTTCTTGTTCTTGTTCTTGTTCCTGTTCTTCTTCTTTTTCTTCTTCCTCTTCTTCTTCTTCTTTTTCTTCCCTATCTTCTTCTTCTTCTTCCTCTTCATCCACTTTCTTTTCTTCCACATCTTCCTCTTCTTCTTGATCCTCTTCTTCTTCTTCTTCTTCTTCCACCTCTTCTACTTCTTCTTCTTCCTCCTCTTCCTCTACTTCTTCCTCTTCTTCATCTTCTTTTTCTTCTTCTTCTTCTTCTTATTCTCTTCATCCATGTTATCTTTCTCTTCTTCCTTCTCTTCTTCTACTTCTCTTCTTCCTCTTCTTCTTCATCATCATCTACTTCTTCTTTTCTTCTTCTACTCCTTCTTCCATGTCTTCTTCTTCTTCTTCTTCTTCTTCCTCTTCTTCTTCTTTTTCATCTTCTTCTTCTTCCTCCTCCTCTTATACTTCTTCCTCTTCTTCTACTTCTTCTTTTTCTTCCACTTCTACCTCTTCTTTTTTCCCTTCTTCTACTTCTACCTCTTCTTCTTCTTCCTCTTCTTTTTCATCTTCTTCTTCTTCTTCAACTTCTTCTCCTCTGCTTAGTCCTCCATCATCTTAATTTTATTTTTCCTGTTATTATTTTTCATCTTCTTCTCCTTCTTATTTCTCTTCTTCTTTTTCTTTCTTCTCTTTGTTTTCTTCTTCTTCTTCTTCTTCCTCTTCCTCTTCTTCTTTTTTTTCTTCTACTTCTTATTCTTCTTCTTGTTCCTCTTCCTCTTCTTCTTCTTTCTCTTCTTTTTCATCTTCTTCTTCTTCTTCAACTTCTTCTCCTCTGCTTAGTCCTCCATCATCTTAATTTTATTTTTCCTGTTATTATTTTTCATCTTCTTCTCCTTCTTATTTCTCTTCTTCTTTTTCTTTCTTCTCTTTGTTTTCTTCTTCTTCTTCTTCTTCCTCTTCCTCTTCTTCTTTTTTTCTTCTACTTCTTATTCTTCTTCTTGTTCCTCTTCCTCTTCTTCTTTCTTTACTTCTTCTTCTACTTCATCTACTACTACAATTTCTTCCTCTTTTCTTCTTATTCTTCCACTACTACTACTTTTATTCTTTCTTTCTCTTCTTCTACTTCTCCTTTTTCTTATTCTTCTTCTTCTTCTTCTTCTTCTTCCTCTTCTTATACTTTTTCTTCTTCTTCTTTGTCTTTTCATTGATCTTCTTCTACATCTTTTCCTTCTTCTTGTTCTTCTTGTTCTTCTTCTTTTTCTTTTTCTTCTTCTTCTTCTTCTTCCTTATCTTCATCTTCTTCTTCCTTATCTTCCACTTTCTTTTCTTCCCCATCTTCCTCTTCTTCTTCTTCCTCTTCATCTTCTTCTTCTTCTTCTTCTTCTTCTTCTTATTCTTCTGCTTCTTCCACCTCTTCTACTTCTTCTTCTTCCTCCTCTTCTTCTACTTCTTGCTCTTCTTCTCCTTCTTCTTCTTCTTCTCTTCATCCACGTTATCTTTCTCTTCTTCTATCCCTTCTTCTTCTCTTCTTCCTCTTCTTCTTCTTCTTCTTCTTCTTCTTTTCTTCTTCTACTCCTTCCTCCTTGTCTTCTTCTTCTTCTTCTTCTTCTTCTTCCTCCTCCTCCTCCTCTTATTCTTCTTTCTCTTCTTCTTCTTCTTCCTCTTCTACCACTTCCATTTCTCTTCTTCTACTTCTACCTCTTCTTCTTCATCATCTTCTTCTTCTTCTGCTTCTTCTCCTCCATCTAGTTCTTTGTCATCTTAATTTTATTGTTCTTGTTATTATTCTTCATCTTCTTCTCCTTCTTCTATCTCTTCTTCTTTTCTTTCTCTTCTTTTTTTCTTCTTCTTTTTCCTCTCTTCCTCTTTTTCTTTTTTTTCTTCTTCTTCTTCTCCTTCTACTTCTTCCTCTTCATCTTCTTCTTCACCTTCTTGTTTTTCTTCTTCTTCTTCTTCTTCTTCTCCATCTCCTTCTTTTTTCTTCTACTTCTTCCTTTTCTTCCCCTTCTTATACTTCTTCTTCTTCTTCCAATTCTTCTTCTTCTTCTTGTTCATCTTCATCCCCTTCATTCTCTTCCACTTCTTGCTCTTCGTCTGCTTCTTCTTCTTCTTCCTGTTCTTGCTCTTCTTCTTCATCTTCCTCCTCTTTTTATACTTTTTCTTCCTCTTCTTCTTCTTCTTCCTCTTCATTCTCTCCCTCTTCTTCCGCTTTTTACTCTTCTTCTTCTTCTTCATCTTCTTCTAATTCTTCTTCCTCCTTCTCCTCCACTTCTTCTTCTTCTACTTCTTCTTCCTCATCTTCTTCTTCTTCTTTTACTTCTTCTTTTTCTTCTTCTTCTTCTACAGCTAAATATTCATTTTTCCCTCTTTTTCTTCTGCTTCTTAGTCTTCTTCTTCTTCTTCTTTTTCCTCTTCTTCTCCTTCTTTGACTTCATTTTCTTCTTAGTCTTCTTCTACATTTACTTCTTCTACTTCTTCTTCTTTGTCTTATTCTTATTCTTCTTCTTCTTCATCTTCTAGTTCTTCTTCTTCCTCTTCTTCTTCTTCTTATTCTTCTTCTTCTTCTTCTACTTCTTCTTCTTCTACTTCTTCTTCTTCTAATTTTTCTCCTTCTTCTTCTTCTTCCTCTTCTTCTTGTTCTTCTTATTCTTCTTCTTCTGCTTCTTCCTCTTCTCCTTCTTCTTCTTCTTCTTCTTCTTCTCCTTCTTCTTCTTCTTCTTCTTCTTCTTCTTCTTCTCCTTCTTCTTCTTCGCCTACTTCACCTTCTCCTTCTTCTTCTTCTCTTTCTTCTTCTTCTTCTCCCTCTTCTCCTTCTCCTTCTTCTTCTTCTTCTCCTTCTCCTTCTTCTTCTTCTTTTTCTTCTTCTTCTTCTTCTTTGCCTACTTCTTCCTCTTCTTCTTTGCCTACTTCTTCCTCTTCTAATACACACTTTTCCTTTACTTATTCTTCTTCTTCTTCATCTTCTTCTTCTTTTTCTTCTTCATCTTCAACTTCTTCTTCCTCTTCCACTACTTCTTCTTCTTCTTCTTCTACTTCTCCTTTTTCTTCTTCATCCTCATCTTCTTCCTCTCCTTCCATATCTTCTTCTTCTTCTTCCACTTCATGTTGTTCCTCTTCCTCCCCTTCTTGAACTTCATAATCTTCTTTTAATTCTCATTCTTCTTCTTCTTCTTCCACTGCTACTACTACTACTTCTTCTACTTCTACTTCTTCTTTTTCTTCTTCTACTACTACTTCTTCCTCTTCTTCTAGTTCTTCTTCTTCTTCTTCTTTTTCTTTTTGTTGTTGTTGTTGTTGTTGTTCTTCTACTACTACTATTAATTCTTCTTAATTTTACTCTACTAATTTTTATTCTTCTTTTTCTCCTTCTTTTTCTTCTTCTTCTCTTCTACTTTAATGTTTTCTTCTTTTTCTTCTTTTTCTTCTTCTTCTTCTTCTTCTTCTTCTTCTTCTCCTTCTTCTTCTTCTTCTTTTTCTTCTCCTTCTTTGTCTTCTTCTTCTTCTTCTTCTTCTACTTCTTCTTCTTCTCCTTCTTCTTCTTCCCTTCTTCTCCTTCTTCTTTCTCTTTTTCTTTTTCTTCTTCTTGTTTTCATTTTTTTCTTCTTCTTCTTCTACTTTTACTTCTTCTTCTACTACTTCTATTTCTTTACCTTCAACTTCTTCTTCTTCTTCTTCTTCTACTTCTTCTCTTTCTTCTTCTTCTTCTTCTTCTTCTTCTTCTTCCCCTTCCTCTACTTCTTCCTTTTCTTCCACTTCATCATGTTACTCTACTTCTTCTTCTTCCTGAACTTCATAATCTTCCCTTTATTCTTCTTCTTCTTCTTCTTCTTCTTCTTCCACTTCTAGTTCTTCTTCTTCCACTTCTAGTTCTTCTTCTTATAGTACTACTACTTCTTCTACCTCTACTTCTAGTTCTACATTTTCTTCTTCTTTCTCTTCTAGTTCTTCTTCTTCTTCTTCTTTGTCTTCTTCTTCTTATTATTATTATTATTATTCTTCTTCTTCTTCTACATCTTCTTCTTCATCATATTCTTCTTCTTTTTCTTCTTCTTCATCTTTTTAATTTTCTTCTTCTTCTTCTACTAAATATTTTTTTCTGCTTCTTCTTCTTCTTCTTCTTCTTCTTCTTCTTCTTATTCTTCTTCTTCATCTTCTCCCCTTCTCCTTCAACTTTTTTTTCATTTACTTCTTGTTTTTTTTTCTTTTTCTTCTTCTACATCTACTTCTTCTTCTACTACTTCTTCTCATTCTTCTTTTACTTCTTGTACCTCTTCCTCTGCTTCTTCCTCTTCTCCTTCTTCTCCTTCTCTTTCTTCTTTTTCTTCATCATCATCTTCTTCCTCTTCTTCCATATCTTCTTCTTCTTCTTATTACACTTCATTATGTTCCTTTTCTTCCTCTTCTTCTTCTTGAACTTGAAAATCTTCTACTTATTCTCCTTCTTCTTCATCTTCTTCATCTTCTTCTTCCACTTCTTCTTCTTCTTCTACTACTACTACTACTACTAGTTCTTGTACTTCTTCTTCTTCTTCTTCTTCTTTTACTAAATATTCATTTTTCACTCTTCTTCTTCTTCTTCTTCTTCTTCCTCTTTTTCCTCTTCTTCTCTTTTTTCGTCTTCATTTTCTTCTTCTTGTTGTTCTTCTACTTCTTCTTCTTCTTCTTCTTCTAGTTGTTCTTTTTCCACTTCTTCAACTACTTCTTCTTCTTCATCTTCTTCTTCTCGTTCTTCTTCTTCTTCTTGTTCTTCCTCTTCTTCTTCTTCTTCTTCTTCTTCTTCTTTTTGTCCTTCTTCTTCCTCTTCTTCTTCTTCTTCTTCTTCTTCTGCTTCTTCTCCTTCTTCTTCTTCTTCTTCACCTCCTCCTTCTTCTACTTCTTCTTCTTCTCCTTCTTCTTATCCATCTTCTTCTTCTCCTTCTTCTTCTTCCCCTTCTTCTCCTTCTCCTTCTTCTTCTCCTCCTTCTTCTTCTTCTCCTTCTTCTTCTTCTTCTTCATCCCCCTCTTCTTCTTCTCCTTCTCCCTCTTCTTTTTTTTCTCCTCCTACTCCTTCTTCTTCTTTTTGTTCCTCTTCTTCTTCTTCTTCTACTACATATTTTTCTTTTACTTATTCTTCTTCTTCTTCTTCTTCTTCTCCTTCTCTTTCTTGTTCTTCTTCATCTTCTTCTTCCTCTTTCGCTTCTTCTTCTTCTTCTTCTTCTCCTTCTCTTTCATCTTCATCTACTTCATCATCATCTTCTTTCTCTTCTTCCATATCTTCTCCTTTTTCTTCCACTTCATCATGTTCCTCTTCTTCCACTTATTCTTCTAGAACATAATAATCTTCTTCTTATTCCCCTTCTTCTTCTTCTTCTTCCACTCCTTCTTCTTCTTCTTCTGCTACTACTACTACTACTACTACTTCTTCTACTTCTTCATCATCATCATCATCATCATCTTCTTCTTCTTCTTCTTTTTCCATTACTTCTACTTCTTCTTGCTCTTCTTCTAGTTCTTCTTCTTCTTCTTCTTTTTCTTTTTCTTCTTCTTCTTCTTCTTCTTCTTCTACTTCTAATACTACTATTACTTCTTTTTAATTCTACTCTTCTAGTTTTTATTCTTCTTCTTCTCCTTCTTTTTCTTCTTTTTCTTCTCTTCTACCTCTACGTTTTCTTCTTCTTCTTCTTCTTCTTCTTCTTATTCTTCTTCTCCTTCTTCTTGTTCTTCTTCTTCTCCTTCTTCATTTTCTTCTTCTTCTTCTTCTTCTTCTTCAACTTCTTCTGTCCTTCTCCTTCTTTTTCTTCTTTTTCTTTTTCTTCTTCTTGTTTTTCTTTGTCTTCTTCTTCTTCTTCTTTTATTTCTTCTCCTACTATTACTTCTATTTCTTTATCTTATGCTTCTTCTTCTTCTTCTTCTTCTTCTCTTTCTTCTTCTTCTCCTTCTTCTTCTTCCTCTCCCTCTACTTCTTCTTCTTCATCTTCTTCTTCTCTTTCTTCTTCATCTTCTTCATCATCATCTTCTACCACTTCTTCCATATCTTCTTCCTTTTCTTCCACTTCATCATGTTCCTCTGCTTCCTCTTCTTCTTGAACTTCATAATCTTCTTCTTGTTCTCCTTCTTCTTCTTCTTCTTCATCTTCATCTTCCACTTCTTCTTCTTCTTCTTCTTCTTCTACTACTTCTTCTACTTCTACTTCTTCTTCCTCTTCTTCTTCTTCTACTTCTACTTCTACTTCTTCCCTTTCTAGTTCCTCCTCTTCTTCTTCTTTTTCTTCTTATTCTTCTACTACTACTTCTTCTTCTTCTTCTCCTTTTCCTTCTTCTACTTATTCTTCTTCTTCTTCATCTTCTTCTTCTTTTTCTTCTTCTTCTTCTTCTTCTTCTTATTTTTCTTCTTCTTCGTCTACTAAATATTTTTCTTCTTCTTCTTCTTCTGCTTCTTCTTCGCCTGCTCCTCCTCCTCCTCCTTCTCCTTCTTCTTCTTCTTCTCCTTCTCTCCTTCTCCTTCTTCTTCTTCTACATCAACTTCTTCTTCTACTACTACTTTTTCTTTTACTTCTTCGTCTTCTTCTTCTTCTTCTTCTTCTTCTCCTTCTTCTTCTTCTTCTTCTTCCTCCTCTTTCTCTGCTTCTTCCTCTTCTTCTTCTTCTCCTCCTCTTTCTTCTTCTTTTTCTTCATCATCATCTTTTTCCTCTTCTTCCATATCTTCTTCTTCTTCTTCTTCTTCTTCTTCTTCTTCAACTTCTTCTTCTTCTTTTTCCATTACTACTACTAGTTCTTCTACTTCTACTTCTTCTTCTGCTTCTATTTCTACTACTTCTATTACTTCTTTTTCTTCTAGTTCTTCTTCTGCTTTTTTTCTTCTTCTTCTTCTTCTTCTTCTTCTTCTTCTACTTCTACATCTATTAATACTACTAATTCTTCTTCATTTTATTCTTCTATTTTTTATTTTTCTTATCCTTCTTTTTCTTCTTCCTCTTTTTCTTCTTCTTCTTCTTCTTCTTCATCTGCTACTACTACTACTTTTTCTTCTTCTTCTTCCTCTTCTTCTTCTTCTTATTATTATTATTATTATTATTATTATTATTATTCTTCTTCTTCTTCTTCTTCTACTTCTTCTTTTTCAAATTCTTCTTCTTCAACATCCTCTTCTTCTTCTTCTTCTTCTTCTTTTTCTTCTTCTTCTTCTTCTTCTATTAAATATTTTCTTTTTCCCCTTCTTTTTTTCTTCTTCTTCTTCTTCTTCTTCTTTCTCTTCCTCTCCTTCTTCATCTTCTTTTTGTTCTTCTTTTTGTTCTTCTACTTCTTCTTCTTCTCTATTTTCTTCTTCTTCTTCTTATTCTTCTCTTCTTCTTCTTCTTCTTCTTCTTCTTCTTCTACTTCTTCTTCTTCCTCTTCTACTTCTTCTTCTTATTCTTCTTCTTCTTCTTCTTCTTTTGCTTCATCTCCTCCTCCTCCTTCTTCTTCTTATACTTCATTTTCTTCTTCTTCTTCTTCTTCTTCTTCTTCCACTTCTTCTTCTTTTTCTTCTTCCTCTTCTTATGCTTCTTCTTCTTTTTCCTTTTCTTCTTCTTATTCTTTTGCTCTTCTTCCTTTTCTTCTTCTTACTCTTCCTCTTCTTCTTCTCTTTCTTTTTCTTCTTCTTCTTCTTCTGCTTCCTCTTCTACTTCTTTTTCTTCTTCTTCTTAATCATCTTCATCTTCTTTTTCTTCTTCTTCTTCTTCTTCTTCTATGTCCTCCTCTTCTTCTTCTTCTTCTTATTTTTCTTCTTCCTCTTCTTCTTATTTTTCTTCTTCCTCTTCTTCAACCTCTTCTTCTTCTTTTTGTTCTTTCACTTTTTTATCATCATTATCTTCTTCTTCTTCTTCATCTTTTTGCTCTTCTTCTTCTTATTCTTCCTATTCTTCCACCATATCGTCTTCCTTGTCTTCCTCTTCTTCTTCTTCTTCTTCAGTTTCTTCTGATTCTTCTTCTTCTTCTTCTTCTTCCTCTTCATCTTCTTCTTCTCCATCTTTTTCTTCTCTTTCTTCTTTTTCTTCCACTTCTTCTTCTTCTTCTTCTTCTTCTTCTTTTTCCTCTTCTTCACCTTCTTTGTCTTCTTTTTCTTCTTCTCTTTGTTCTTTTAGTTCTTTTTCGTCTTCTTCGTTTATATCTTCTTCTTCTTCTACTTCCCCTTCTTATTTTTCTTCTCCTTCTCCTCCTTCTTCTTCATCTTCTTCTATTTTTCTTCTTCTTCTTCCTCTTCTTCTTCTTCTTCTTTATCATCTTCTTCTCCTTTTTCTTCTTCTTCTTCTTATTCTTATTCTTATTCCTCCATTTCTTCTTCTTGTTTTTCATCTTCCTCTTCTTCCACTTTATCTTCTTCCTCATCTTCCTCTTCTTCTTCTTCCTCTTCATCTTCTTCTTCAGCTTCTTCTTCTTCTTCTTCTTCTTCTTCTTGTTCTTCTTCTTGTTCTTCTTCTTCTTCTTCGTCGTCGTCATCTTCTTCTTCTTCTTTTCTTCTTCTTCCTCTTCTTCTACTTCTTCTTCGTCTTCTTCTTCCTTTTCTTCTTCTTCCTCTTCTTCTTCTTCCTCCTCTCCCTCTTCTTCATCGCACTCTTCCTCTTCTTCTTCTTCTTCTTTTTATTCTTCTTCTTCTTCTACTTCTTCTTCTTATTCTTCATCGTCTTCTTCGTCTTCTTCTTCATCTTCTTCTTCTTTCACTTCTTCTTCTTATTCTTCTACCTCTTACTCGTCTTCTTCTTCTTCTTCTTCCACTTCTTCTTCATCTTCTACTTCCTCTTCTACTACTTTATTTCTTTCTTCTTCTTCTTCTTCTACTTCTTCTTCATCATCATCATCATCTCCATCTACTTCTTCTTCTTCTTCTTCTCCTTCTTTTCCCTTTTCTTCCACTTTCTCTTCTTCCACTTCTTCTTCTTCTTCTTTAGCTGCTTATTCTTCTTCTGTTTCTTGTTCTTCTTATTCTTCATCATCATCAAAAACTTCTTTCTGTTCTTCCTCTTCTTTTACTTCTTCTTCTTCTTCTTCTTCCTTTTCTTTTCTTCTTCTTCTTCTTTTGCCTCTTCTTCTTCTCCCTCTTCTTCATCTTCTTCCTTTCCTTTTCCTTGCTCTTCTACTTCTTCTTCCTCTTCTTCTTTTTCTTCTTCTTCTTTTTCTTCTTCTTCTTATTGTTCTTCTTCTTCCTCTTCTTCTTCTTCGTCTTCTTGTTCTTCTTCTACTTCTTCTTCTTCTATCTCCTCCTCTTCATCTTCGTCTTCTTCTTCTTGTACTTCTTCTTCTAATTCCTTTTCTTTTTCTTCTTCTTGATATTCTTCCTCTTCTTCTTTTCCTATTTCTTCTTCTTCTTCTTTTTCTATTCTTCTTGTTCTTCATCATCTTCTTCTACTACTTCTTCTTCTCCTTCTTTTTCTTTTTCTCTACTTCTTCTTCTAAATTTTATTATTCTTATTCTTCTTGTTCCTCTTCTTTTGCATCTTCTTCATCTCCTTCTTCCTCTTCTCCTTCTCCTTCTTCTTCTTCTTCTTCTTCCTCTTCTTCTTCTTCTACTTGTTCTTCCTCTTCTTTATCATCGTTATCTTCTTCATCTTCCTCTTAATCATCTTCTTCTTCTTCTTTTTCCTCTTCATCTTTTCTTCTTATTCTTCTTCGTCTTCTTCTTCTTCCTCTTCATCTTCTTCTCCATTTTTTTCTTCATCTTCGTCCTCTTCTTCTTCTTCTTCTTCTTCTTATTCTTCTTCTTTCTCTTCTGGTTCCTCTTCTTCTTCTTCTTGTCCTTCTTCTACTTCTTCTTCTTTATCTATTTCTTCTTCCTCTTCTTCTTCTTCTTCTTCAGCTCCTCCTCCTCCTCCTCCTCGTACTCCATCTTTTTCTTCTTGTCCTTCTTCATCTCCTTCTTATTCTTGTTCAACTTCTTCATCATCTTATTCTTCTTCTACTTCTACTTCTTCTTCTTCTTTTTTCTTTTTCTTCTTCTTCTTCTTCTTGTTCTTCCTCTTCTCTTTCTTCTTCTTCTATTTCTTCTTCTTCTTTCCCTTTTCCTTCTTCTTCTTCTACTTCTACTTCTTTTTTTTTCCTACTTCTTATTTTTCATTTACTTCACCTTCCTCTTCTTCTTCTTCTTCTTTTTCCTCTTCCTTTGCTTATTCTTCTTCCCCTTCTTCTCCTTCTCTTTCTTCTTCATCTTCTTCATCATCATCTTCTTCCTCTTCTTCCATATCTTCTTCATCTTCTTCCATTTCATCATCTTCCTCTTCTTCCTATTCTTCTTCTTAAACTTCATAACCTTCTTCTTATTCTCCTTCTTCTTCTTCTTCTTCTTCTTCCACTTCTTCTTCTTCTTCCTCCTCCTCTGCCTCCTCCTCCACCTCTTCTTTTCTTCTTCTTTTTCATCTTCTTCTTCCTCCTCTTCTCCTTCTCTTTCTTCTTCATCTTTTTCAACATCATCTTCTTCCTTTTTATTCATATCTTCTTCTTCTTCTTCCACTTCATCATGTTCCACTTCTTCGTCTTCTTCTTCTTAAAATTCGTAATCTTCTTCTTATTCTCCTCTTCTTCTTCTTCTTCTTCCACTTCTTCTTCTACTTCTTCCTCTTCTTCTTCCTCTTCTTTGTCTCCCTCTTCTTCAACTTCTTCTCGCTCTTCATCCTTTTCCTGTTCTTCACCTTCTTCTTCTTCTTCTTCTTCATCTTCTTCTTCTACCTCCTCCTCCTATTCTTCTTCTTCTTCTTCCCCTTCTTCTTCTTCTTCTCCATCCTCTTCTTTCACTTAATTTCTTTTCTTCTTCTTCTTCTACTTCTTCTTCATCATCATCATCACCATCAACTACTTCTTCATTTTTTTTCATCTACTTTTTCTTCTTCTTTTTTTATTCTTCTTCCTCTTCATCATCTTCTTCAACTACTACTACTACTTCTTCTTCTCCTTCTTCTTTTTCCTCTTCTTAATTTTATTATTCTTATTCTTCTTCTTCTTCTTTTTCTTTCGCATCTTCTTCTTCTTCTCTTTCTTCTTCTTCTTCTACTTCCTCTTCTTCTTCTTCTGCTTCTTCCTCTTCTTCATCACAATTATCTTCTTCATCTTCTTCATCTTCATCTTCTTCTTCTTCTTCTTCTTCTTCTTCTTCTTCTTCTTCTTCTTCTTTTCTTCTTATTCTTCTTCGTCTTCTTCTTCTTCTTCTCCATTTTTTTCTTCATCTTCTTCCTCTTCTTCACCTTCTTCTTATTCTTCTTCTTCCCCTTCTTGTTCCCCTTCTTCTTCTTCTTCTCGTTCTTCTTCCTCTTCTTCTTCTTTCTCTATTTCTTCTTCTTCATCTTCTTCCTCTTCTTCTTCTTCTCCTTCTCCTCCTCCTCGTACTCCTTCTTTTTCTTCTTTTCCTTCTTCTCCTTTTCTTCTCCTTCTTCAACTTCTTCTTCATCATCTTCTTCCTCTTCTTCTTCTTCTTCTTCTTCTTCTTCTTCTACTTCTACTTCTTTTTCTTTTTTTCCTCTTCTTCTTCTTCCTCTTCTCCTTCTTCTTCTTCTTCTTCTTCTTCTTCTTGTTTCCTTTTTTCTTCATCTTCTTCTTTTTCTACTTCTACTTCTTTTTCTGCTTCTTCTTTTTCTTTTGCTTCTTCTTCTTCTTCTTCTTCTTCTTCCTCTTCCTTTGCTTCTTCTTCTTCCTCTTCTTCTCCATCTCTTTCTTCTTCAACTTCTACATCAACATCTTCCTCCTCTTTTTCCATATCTTCTTCTTCTTCTTCCACTTCATCATGTTCCTCTTCTTCCTCTCTTGTTCTTGAATTTCATAATCTTCTTCCTATTCTGCTTCTTCTTCTTCTTCTTCCACTACTTCTTCTACTTCTTTTCCTTCTTCTTCTCTATGTCTTGTTGTTAATTTTATTATTCTTATTCTTCAACATCTTCTTCCACTCCTTCCTCTTCTTCATCTTCTTCTTCTTCTTCTTCTTCCTCCTCCTCCTCTTCCTCTTCTTCTTGTTCTTCCTTTTCTTTATCATCGCTATCTTCTTGATCTTCTTCTTTATTATCTTCTTCCTCTTGTTCTTCTTTTCCTCCTCATCTTTTCTTCTTGTTCTTCTTCTTCTTCTTTTTCCTCTTCATCTTCTTCTTCTCCATTTTTTTCTTCTTCTACCTCTTCCTCTTCTTATTCTTATTCTTCTTCTTCCTCCTCTAGTTCCTCTTCTTCTTCTTCTTCTTGTCCTTCTTCTACTTCTTCTTCCTCTTGTTCTTCTTCTTCTTCTTCTTCATCTTCTGCTCCTCTTCCTCCTCCTTGTACTCCTTTTTCTTCTTATCTTTCTTCTTCTCCTTCTTCTTCTCCTTTTCTTCTTCTTCTTCAACTTCTTCTTCGTCATCTTCTTCCTCTTCTTATTCTTCTTCTTCTTCTTCTTCTGCTTCTTCTTCTTCTTCTACTTCTACTTCATTTTCTTTCTCTTCTTCTTCTTCTTCTTCTTCTTCCTCTTCTCCTTCTTCTTCTTCTTCTTCTTCTTTCCTTTTTTCTTCTTCTTCTTCTACTTCTACTTCTACTTCTTTTTTTTTTCTAGTTCTTCTTTTTCTTTTACTTCTTCTTCTTCTTCATCTTCCTCCTCCTTTGCTTCTTTTTCTTCCACTTCTTTTCCATCTCTTTCTTCTTCATCTTTGACAACAACATCTTCCTCCTCTTCTTCCATATCTTCTTTTTCTTCTTCCACTTCTTCCTATTCTTCTTCTTGAACTTCATAATCTTCTTCTTATTCTTCTTCTTCTTCTTCCACTCCTACTTCTTTTTTTTCTTCTTCTTCTTCCTCTTCTTCTCGCTTTTCATCTTTTTCTACTTCTTCCCCTTCTTCTTCCTCTTCTTCTCCTCTCCTTTTTCTTCTTTTTCTTCATAATCATCTTCTTCCTTTTCTTCCTTTTCTTCTTCTTCCACTTCATAATATTCTTCTTATTCTCCTTCTTCTTCTTCTTCTTCCACGTCTTCTTCTGCTTCTTCATCTTCTTCTTGCTCTTCTTCCTCTTCTTCTTCTGCTTCTTCTTGCTTTTCATCCTTTTCCTCTTCTTCCTCTTCTTCTTCTTCCTCTTCTTCTACTTCTTCTTTTTCTACTTCCTCCTCTTTTTCTTCTTCTTCTTCTTCTTCTTCTTCTTTTGCCTCTTTTTGTTCTACTTCTTTTTCTACTTTTTCTTCTTCTCCTCTTCTTCTTCTTGTTCTTCTTCTTCATCTTCTTCTTCTTCTTCTTCTTCTAGTCCTTCTTTGTCTTCTTCTTCTACTTCTTCTTCCTCTTCTTCTTCTTCTTCTTCTTCTTCTTTGGCTTCTTCATCTTCTTCTTTTTCTTCTTGTTCTTCTTCTTCTTCTTCATCTTCATCTTCTTCATCTTCCTCTTCTTCCTTTTGTTCTTCAACTTATTCTTCTTCCTTTTCTTACTCTTCTTAATCTTGCTCATCTTTTTCTTCTTCTTTAACTTTTCTTCTTCTTCTTCTTCCTCCTCTTCTTCTTCTACTTCTTCATCTTCTTCTTCATTTTCTTGTTCTTCTTCTTCCTCTTCTACCTCTTCTTCTTCTTAATCTTCTTCTTCTTCTTCCTTTTCTTTTCCTTCTTCTTCTTCTTCCTCTTCTTCTACTTCTTCTTCTTTTTCTTCTACTTCTTCTTCTGTCTTCTTTTTCTTCTTCTTCTTCTTCTATCTCCTCCCCCTCTTCATCTTCCTCTTCTTCTTCTTGTTCTTCTTCTTGTTCTTCTTCTTCTTCTTCTTTTTCTCTTTCTACTTCTTGATCTTCTTCTTTTGCTTCCTTTCTTATTTTTTCTTCTTCTTCTTCTTTCTCTATTCTTCTTGTTCTTCATCATCTTCTTCTACTTCTTCTTCTTCTCCTTCTCCTTCTTCTCCTTCTTCTTCTTCTTCTCTACTTCTTCTAAATTTTGGTATTCTTATTCCTCTTGTTCTTCTTCTTTTGCATTTTCTTCACCTCCTTCTTCCTCTTCTTCTTCTTCCACTTTTTCCTCCTCTACTTGTTCTTCCTCTTCTTTATCATCGTTATCTTGTTCATCTTCTTCTTCTTTTTCTTCTTCATCTTTTCTTCTTATTCTTCTTCGTCTTCTTCTTCTTCCTCTTCATCTTCTTCTTCTCCATTTTTTTCTTCATCTTCTTCCTCTTCTTCTTCTTCTTCTTCTTCTTCTTCCTCTTTTGGTTCCTCTTCTTCTTCTTCTTGTCCTTCTTCTACTTCTTCTTCTTCTTTATCTATTTCTTCTTCCTCTTCTTCTTTTTCTTCTTCTTCTTCTTCTTCAGCTCCTCTTCCTCCTCCTCATACTCCATCTTTTTCTTCTTGTCCTTCTTCATCTCCTTCTTTTTGTTTTTCAACTTCTTCATCATCTTCTTCTTCTTCTACTTCTACTTGTTCTTCTTCTTTTTCTTTTTCTTCTTCTTCTTCTTGTTCTTCCTCTTCTCCTTCTTCTTCTTCTTCCTCTTCTTTCCCTTTTCCTTCTTCTTCTTTTACTTTTACTTCTTTTTTTCTACTTCTTATTTTTCATTTACTTGCCCTTCTTTTTCTTCTTCTTCTTCTACTTCTTCCTCTTCCTTTGCTTATTCTTCTTCTGCTTCTTCTCCTTTTCTTTCTTCTTCATCTTCTTCATCATCATCTTCTTCCTCTTCTTCCATATCTTCTTCTTCTTCTTCCATTTCATCATGTTCCTTTTCTTCCTATTCTTCTTCTTGAACTTCATAACCTTCTTCTTATTCTCCTTCTTCTTCTTCTTCTTCCACTTCTTCTTCTTCTTCTTCTTCTCCTTCTTCTTCTTCTTCCTCCTCCCCCTCCCCTTATTTTCTTCTTCTTTTTCTTCTTCTTCTTCCTCTTCTTCTCCTTCTTTTTCTTCTTCATCTTCTTCAACATCATCTTCTTCCTTTTTATCCATATCTTCTTCTTCTTCTTCCACTTCATCATGTTCCACTTCTTCCTTTTCTTCTTCTTGAAATTTGTAATCTTCTTCTTATTCTCCTCTTCTTCTTCTTCTTCCACTTCTTCTTCTACTTCTTCCTCTTCTTCTTCTTCTTCTTCATCTTCCTCTTCTTCTTCTTCTTCTCGCTCTTCATCCTTTTCCTCTTCATGCCCTTCTTCTTCTTCCTCTTCTTGTTCATCTTCTTCTTCTACCTCCTCCTCTTCTTCTTCTTCTTCCACTTATTCTTCTTCTTCTTTTTCCTCTTGTTTCACTTAATTTCTTTTCTTCTTCTTCTTCTACTTCTTTTTCATCATCATCATCCCCATCATCTTCTTCTTCGTATTTTTCTTCTTCATTTTTTATTCTTTTTCCTCTTCATCATCTTCTTCAATTAGTACTAATGCTACTTGTTCTTCTTCTACTTCTTCTTTTTCTTCTTCTTAATTCATTATTCTTATTCTTCTTCTTCTTCCTCTTCTCCTTTTTCTTCTTCTTCTTCTACTTCCTCCTCTTCTTCTTTTTTTTCTTCTTCTTCTTCATCACCATTATCTTCTTCATCTTCTTCTTCTTCATCTTCTTCTTCTTCTTTTCTTCTTATTCTTCTTCATCTTCTTCTAATTCCACTTCATCTTCTTCTTCTCCATTTTTTTCTTCATCTTCTTCCTCTTCTTCTCCTTCTTCTTATTGTTTTTCTTCCCCTTCTTGTTGCTCTTCTTCTTCTTCTTCTTCTCGTTCTTTTTTCTCTTCTTCTTCTTTCTCTATTTCTTCTTCTTCATCTTCTTCCCCTTCTTCTTCTTCTTCTTCTTCTTCTCCTCCTCGTACTCCTTTTTCTGCTTGTCCTTTTTCTTCAACTTTTTTTCTTCTTCTTCAACTTCTTCTTCATCATCTTCTTCCAGTTCTTCTTCTTCTTCTTCTTCTTCTTCTTCTGCTTCTTCTTCTTCTTCTTCTACTACTTCTACTTCTTTTTTTTCTTTTTCTTCTTCTTCTTCTTCTTCTTCTTCCTCATCTCCTTCTTCCTCTTCTTCTTCTTCTTTCCCTTTTTCTTCTTCTTCTTCTATTACTACTTCTACTTCTTCTTTTTCTTTTAATTCTTCTTCTTCTTTTTCTTCCTCCTCCTCTTCCTTTGCTTCTTCTCCATCTCTTTCTTCTTCATCTTCTATATCAACATCTTCCTCCTCTTCTTCCATATCTTCTTCTTCTTCTTCCACTTCAACATGTTCCTCTTCTACCTCTCTTGTTCTGGAACTTCATAATCTTCTTCCTATTCTGCTTCTTCTTCTTCTTCTTCTTCCACTACTTCTTCTACTTCTTTTTCTTCTTCTTCTCTGCGTCGTCTTGTTATTTTATTATTCTTATTCTTCATCATCTTCTTCTTCTCTGGCATCTTCTTCTACTCCTTGCTCTTCTTCTTCTTCTTCTTCCTCCTCCTCTTCCTCTTCTTCTTGTTCTTCCTTTTCTTTATCATGGCTATCTTCTTGATCTTCTTCTTTATTATCTTCTTCCTCTTGTTCTTCTTCTTTTCCTTCTCATTTTTTCTTCTTGTTCTTCTTCATCTTCTTCTTTTTCCTCTTCATCTTCTTCTTCTCCATTTTTTTCTTCATCTTCTTCCTCTTCTACTTCTTATTATTTTCCTTCTTCCTCCTCTTGTTCCTCTTCTTCTTCTTCTTCTTCTTGTCCTTCTTCTACTTCTTCCTCTTCTTCTTCTTTATCTATTTCTTCTTCCACTTCTTCTTCTCCTTCTTCTTCATCTTCTGCTCCACTTCCTCCTCCTCGTACTCCTTCTATTTCTTCTTGTCCTTCTTCTTATCCGTTTTTCTTCTTCAACTTCTTCTTTGTCATCTTCTTCCTCTTCTTCTTCTTCATCTTCTGCTTCTTCTTCTTCTTCTTCTACTTCTACTTCTTCTTTTTCTTCTTCTTCATCTTCTTCTTGTTTCCCTTTTTCTTCTTCTTCTTCTACTTCTACTTCTACTTCTTTTTTTTTCTAGTTCTTCTTTTTCTTTTACTTCTTCTTCTTCTTCTTACTCTTCCTTTGCTTCTTCTTCTTCCTCTTCTTCTCCATATCTTTCTTCTTCATCTTCTACAACAACATCTTCCTCCTCTTCTTCCATATCTTCTTCTTCTTCTTCCACTTCATCATGTTCC
>JAIUJO010001826.1:92500-105000 GCA_023846275.1 Vanilla planifolia
TTCTTCTTCTTCTACTTCTTCTTCTGCTTCATCTTCTTCTTTTTCTTCTTCTTATTCTCCTTCTTGTATTTCTTCTTCTTCCTCTTCTTTTACTTCTTCTTCTTCTTTTTCTCCTCCTCCTCCTCCTCCTTGTCCTCCTTCTTCTCTGTCATCTTATCCTTCTTCTTCATTTTCTTCTTCTTACTGTTTTTCTTATTTTTATTCTTCTCCTCTTTTTCTACTTCTACTTTTTGTTCTACTACTACTTCTTCTACAACTACCTCTACTTCTTCTACTACTTCTTTTTCTTCTTCTTCCTCCTTCTCCTCTTCTACTTCATCAACTTCTTTTTTTTTTCTTCTTTTTCTTCTTCTTCTACTCCAACTACTACTTTTTTATTGTTGTTGTTGTTGTTCATCTTCTTCTTCTACTTCTTTTTCTTTTTTTTTCTACATCTTCTTTTTCTTCTTCTTCTTCTTCTTCTTCCACTCCTCCTCCTCTTCTTCTTCTTCTTCTTCTTCTCCTCCGTCTCCTAATCTTCTTCTTCCTCTTCTTCTTCTTCGTTGTCTTCTTCTTCTTCTTCTAGTTCTTCCTCTCGTTGTTCTTCTACTTCTTATTCCTCTTCTTCGCCTTTATATTCTTCTTCGTCTTCTTCTTCGTTTTTTGCTTCTTCTTCATCTTCTTCTTCTTCTTCCTCATCCTCCTCTTCTTCTTCTTCTTCTTTCTCATCCTCTGCTTCTTCTTCCTCTTTATCTTCCTCTTCTTATTCATCTTCTTTTTTTTTACTTCTTCTACTTCTACTCTTCTTCTTCATCTTTCTCTCTTCTTCTTCTATTTCCTCTTCTTCTTCTTCTTCTTTTCCTTCTTCTTTTTCTTCCTCTTCTTCTTTATATCATCATCTTCTTCTTCTTCTTCTCCTCCTCCTCCTCCGTCTAGTTGCTCATTACATCTTAATTTTATTGTTCCTATTATTATTATTCTTCTTCTACTCCTTCTTCCTCTTCTTTTTCTTCTTCTTCCACTTCCTCATTTTCTACCTCTTCTTCTTCTTCTTCTTCTTCTTCTTCTCCTCCTACACCTCCCTCCTCCTCCTCCCCCTCCCTCGTTCTTCTCCTCCTTCTCATTCTTCGTCTCCCTGTTCTTCTCCTTCTTCATTTTCTTATTCTTATTCTTATCCTTCTTCTCCTTCTTCTTTTACTTGTTCTTCTTGTTCTTCTTTACTTCTATGTCTTCTTCTACTTCTTCTCCTTTTACTACTACTACTTCTAAATAGCTTCTTCTTCTTTTACTTCTTTTTTTTTTCTTCTTTACATCTATGTCTTCTGTTTGGCTGGCTTCTTCATCTACTACCACTACTTCTACTAACAACTTTTCTTCTTCTTCTTATTCTTCTTCTTTTTCTTAATTCTTCTTCTTCTTCTTCTTCTTCTTCTTGATCCTCTTCAACTTCTTCAAATAATTTTTACATCTTCCTCTTCTACTTCTTCTACTTCTACTTTCTTCTTTTTTTTTTCTTCTTTGTCTTCTTCTACTTCTTCGTGCGCTTCTTCTTCTACTTGTTCTTTTTCTTCTACTTCTTCTTTTACTACTATTACTTCTTCTTCTCCTCCTTTTTCATTCTCCTTTTTCTTTTTCTTCTTCTCTATCCACTTCTTCTTCTCCTCCTTCATAATCTTGTCTTTATTCTTCTTCTTCTTCTTCTTCTTTCACCTCTTCTTCTTCTTCTTCTATTTCTTCTTCCTTTTCTTCTACTTGTCTTCTTGTTCTTCCTCTTCTTCTTCCTCATCCTGTTCCACTTCTTCAACTTCCTTGTCTTCTTCTTCTTCTTCTTCTTCTTCTTTTACTTCTTCCTCCTCTTCATTTTCTTCCTCTTCTTCTTCTACTACTTTTTGTCTTATTATTTTTTTTATTATTATTATTAATATTATTGTTATTCTACTTATTCATCTTCTTCGTATTATTATTATTAATATTATTATTATTCTTCTTCCACATCTTCTTCTTCTTCTTCTTCTTCTTCTTCCTCTTCTTTTTCTTCTTCTTCTTCTTCATCTTCTTCTTCTATTACTACTACTACTACTACTACTTACTACTACTACTTCTTCTTACTTTTTCTTCTTCTTCTCCTCTCTTCTTCTTCTTATCCTTCTTCTTATTCCCCTTCTTCTTCTGTTCTTCTTCTGCTTCTCATTCTTGTTTTTTTTTCTTTTTTGCCTTCTTCTTCTTCTTCTTCTTCTTCTCCTTCTACTTCTCTTTCTTCTTCTTCTTCTCCATTTTTTCCTCTATTTATTCTTCTTCTTCTTCCTTTTCTTCTCTTGTTCTTCTTACTCTTCCTCTTCCCCTTCATCATCTTCTTCTTGTTCTTCTTCTTTTTCTTCTTCTTCTTCTTCTCCTCCTCCTTCTTCTTCTTCCTCTTCTTGTTCATCTTCTTATTCTTCTACTTATTCATCTTCTTCTGTTGCTTCCTCTCCTTCTTCTTTTTCTTACTACTACTTCTTCTATTTTCTTCATCTTCTCGTTCTACTTTTTTCTCTACTACAACAACTTTTTCTTCTTCTACTTCTAATTCATTGCCTTTTCTTCTTCGTCATCTTCGTCTTCTTCTTCTGCTTGTACCTGCTCTTCTTGTACATCTTCTTCTTGTTTTTCTTATTTTTTTATTTTTCTTCCTCTTCTTCAACTTGTTCTTATTCTTCTTCTCATTCTTCTTCTTCTTCTTCTTCTTCTTCTTCTTCCTCTTCTTCCTCTTCTTCTCCTTCTACTTCATCTTCTTCTTCTTCTTTTTCTTCTACTTACTTATGCTTCTTCTCCTACTTCTTCTTCTTCTTCTTCTTCTTCTTCTACTACTACTACTACTACTACTACTACCTCATCATCTTTTTATTCTTCTTCTTCTCCTTCTTTTTCTTCCTATTCTTCTTCTACTTCTTCTTCATCATCTTCTTCATCTTCTTCATCTTCATCTTCTTCTTCTTCTTTTTCTTCTTCTTCTTTTTCCTCTTCTTCTTTTCATCTTACTTCTTCTTCTACTTTCTTCTTCTTCAAATTCTTCTTCTTCTTCTTCTTCTTCTTCTTCTCTCTTCTTTTTCTTTTCTTCTTCTTCTTCATCTTCTTCTTCGTCTTCTTCTTCTTCTTCTTTTTCTATTAAATATTCATTTCTTTCCTCCTCTTCTACTTCTCCTTCTTCTTCTTCTTTTCTTTTTCACTTTCTTCTTCTTCTTCTTCTTCTTCTTCTTTTATATCTTCTTCTACTCCTTGTTCTTCTTCACCATCTTCTTCATATTCTACTCTTTTTCTTCTTCTTCTTCCTCTTCTTCTTCTTCTTCTACATTTTCTTCTTCTTCTTCTTCTTCCTCTTCTACTACTTTCCCTTCTTCCTCATCTTCCTCTTCTTCGTCTTCCACTTCTTCTTCTTCTTCCACTTCTTCTTCTTCTTCTTCTACTTCTTCTTCTTCTTCTTCTTTTACTTCTTCATCTTCTTCTTCTTCTTCTTTCTCCTCCTCTGCTTCTTCTTCCTCTTCATCTTCCTCTCATCTTCCTCTTCTTATTCATCTTCTTTTTTTTCTTCTTCTACTTCTACCTCTTCTTCTTCATCTTTCTCTTCTTCTTCTATTTCTTCTTCTTCTTCTTCTTCTTTTCCTTCTTCTTTTTCTTCCTCTTCTTCTTTATAATCATCATCTTCTTCTTCTTCTTCTCCTCCTCCTCCTCCGTCTAGTTGCTCATTCTAAATTTTATTTGTCCTATTATTATTATTCTTTCTTCTACTCCTTCTTCCTCTTCTTTTTCTTCTTCTTCCACTTCCTCATTTTCTACCTCTTCTTCTTCTTCTTCTTCATCTTTTTCTTCTTCTTCTTCTTCTTCTTCTTCTTCCTCCTCCTCATCTTCAATACTTCTTCTCTTCTTCCTCTTCTTCTTCTTCTCCTACACCTCCTCCTCGTTCTTCACCTCCTTCTCAATTCTTCGCTCTCCCTGCTCTTCTCCTTCTTCTTCATTTTCTTCTTCTTATTCTTATTCTTATTCTTATTCTTATTCTTATCCTTCTTCTCCTTCTTCTTTAACTTGTTCTTCTTTTACTTTTATGTCTTCTTCTACTTCTTCTCCTTTTACTACTACTAACTTCTAAATAGCTTCTTCTTCTTTTACTTCTATGTCTTCTTCTACTGCTTCTGTCTTCTACTACCACTACTTCTACTACAACTTTTTCTTCTTCTTCTTCTTCTTCTTGTTCCTCTACAACTTCTTCAAATTCTTTTGCATCTTCCTCTTCTACTTCTTCTACTTTTCTTCTTTTTCTTCTTCTTTGTCTTCTTCTACTTCTTCGTGCACTTCTTCTTCTACTTGTTCTTTTTCTTCTTCTTCTTCTTTTACTACTACTACTTCTTCTTCTCCTCCTTTTCATTCTCCTTTTTCTTTTCTTCATCTCTATCCACTTCTTCTTCTTCTCCTTCATAATCTTGTCTTTGTTCTTCTTCTTCTTTCACCTCTTCTTCTTCTTCTTCTTATTTCTTTCTTCCTTTTCTTCTACTTGTTCTTCTTGTTTCTACCCCTCTTCTTCTTCCCACTTCATCTCCTTCTTCTTCGCCATCCTGTTCCACTTCTTCAACTTACTCGTCTTTTTCTTCTTCTTCTCTTCTACTTCTTTTTCTTCTTCCTCCTCTTCATTTTCTTCCTCTTCTTCTTCTACTACTTTTTTGTCTTATTATTTTTATTATTATTATTATTATTAATATTGTTATTCTAGTTTATTCCTCTTCTTCGTATTATTATTATTATTATTATTATTATTATTCTTCCACATCTTCTTCTTCTTCTTCTTCTTCTTCTTCTTCCTCTTCTTTTTCTTCTCTTCTTCTTCTATTACTACTACTACTACTATTATTACTTCTTCTACTTCTTTTTCTTCTTCCTCTTCTTCTTCTTCTTATCCTTCTTCTTATTCCCTTCTGTTCTTCTTCTGCTTCATCTTCTACTTCTTTTTTTTCTTCTTCTTTTTTTTCTTCTTGTTTTTTTTCTTTTTTGCCCTTCTTCTTCTTCTTCTTCTTTTTCTTCTCTTGTTCTTCTTATTCTTCCTCTTCCCTTTCATCAACTTCTTCTTGTTCTTCTTCTTCTTCTTCTTCTTCTCCTCCTCCTTCTTCTTCTTCCTCTTCTTCTTTATCTTCTTATTCTTCTACTTATTCATCTTCTTCTGTTGCTTCCTCTCCTTCTTCTTTTTCTTCTACTACTAGCTTCTTATTTTCATCTTTTTCTTCATCTTCTTCTACTTTTTTCTTCTACTACTACAACATCTTCTTCTATTCTACTTCATTGTCTTTTCTTCTTCGTCATCTTCTTCCTTCTTCTTCTGCTTGTACCTGCTCTTCTTGTAATTCTTCTTCTTCTAGTTTTTCTTATTTTTTGTTTTTCTTCTTCTTCTTCATCTTGTTCTTATTCTTCTTCTTATTCTTCTTCTTCTTCTTCCTCTTCTTCTCCTTCTACTTCATCTTCTTCTTCTTCTTTTTCTTCTACTACTTATGCTTCTTCTCCTACTTCTTCTTCTTCTTCTTCTTCTACTACTACTACTACTACTACTACCTCATCATCTTTTTTATTCTTCTTCTTCTCCTTCTTTTTCTTCCTATTCTTCTTCTACTTCTTCTTCATTATCTTCTTCATCTTCTTTATCTTATTCTTCTTCTTCTTCTTCTTCTTCTTCTTCTTTTTCCTCTTCTTCTTTTCATCTTATTTCTTCTTCTTCTTCTTCTTCTTCAAATTCTTCTTCTTCTTTTTCTTCTTCTTGTTCTTCTTTTTCTTCTTCTTCTTTCTCTTCTTCTTCGTCTTCTTTTTTCTTCTTCTTTTTCTATAAATATTCATTTCTTTCCTCTTCTTCTTCTTCTCCTTCTTCTTCTTCTCTTCTTCTTCTTCTTTTTCTTTTTCACTTTCTTCTTCTTCTTTTATATCTTCTTCTACTCCTTCTTCTTCTTCACCATCTTTTAATATTCTACTTCTTTTTCTTCTTCTTCTTCTTCTTCTTCATTTTCTTCTTCTTCTTCTTCTTCTTCATTTTCTTCTTCTTCTTCTTCCTCTTCTCCTAGTTTCCCTTCTTTCTCATCTTCCACTTCTTCTTCTTCCACTTCTTCTTCTTCTTCCACTTCTTCTTCTTCTTCTTCTTCTGCTTCTTCTTTTTCTCTTCTTTTACTTCTTCATCTTCTTCTTTTTCTTTTCTTTCTCCTCTTCTTCTACTACTTCTTCTTGTTCTTCCTTTTCTTCTCTCTTCTTCTTCTTCTTCTTCCTTTCTCTTCCTCTTCTTCTTCTTTATTTCTTTCTTCTCTTCCTCTTTCTATTCTTTCCTCTTCTTCTTCATCTTCACCTTCTTCTTCTCCTTCTTCTTCTACTCCTCCTCCTTCTTCTTCTAACTCCACATCCTCTTCTTCTTCATTTTCTTCTTTTTGCACTACTTCTTCATCTTCTTCTTATTCTCCTTCTTCTTCTTCTTTTTCCACTTCTTCATCTACTTTTCTTCTTCTTCAATCTCCTCTTCCTCTTCTTCATCTTCTTCCTCTTCTTCTTTTTCTTCTTCTTGCTTTCATCCTTTTCCTCTTCTTCCTCTTCTTCTTCTTCCTCTTCTTCTACTTCTGCTTTTTCAACTTCCTCCTCTTTTTCTTCTTCTTCTACTTCTTTTTTTTCTTCTTCTTTGCCTCTTCTTGTTTCTACTTCCTTTTCTACTTTTTCTTCTTCTCTCTTCTTCTTCATGTTCTTCTTCTTCATCTTCTTCTTCTTCTAGTCCTTCTTTGTTGTCTTCTTCTTCTTCTACTTCTTCATCCTCATCTTCTTCTCCTTCTTCTTCTTCTTCTTCTTCAGCTTCTTCATCTTCTTCTGCTTTTTCTTATTCTTCTTCTTCTTCATCATCGTCATCTTCTTCTTCTTCTTCCTCTTCTTCTTCTTCCTCTTCTTCTACTTCTTCATCATCTTCTTCTTCCTTTCTTCTTCTTCATCTTCTTCTTCTTCCTCTTCTTAATCTAGCTCTTCCTTTTCTTCTTCTTTACCTTTTTCTTCTTGTTCTTCTTCTTCTGCTACTTCTTCTACTTCTTAATTTTCTTCATTTTCTTCTACTTTTTCTCCTTAATCTTCTTCTTCTTCTTCTTTTTCTTTTCCTTCTTCTTATTCTTCTTCTTGCTCTAACTTCTTCTTTTCTTCTTCTTCTTATTGTTCTTCTTCATCATCATCATCTTTTTCTTCTTCTTCTTCTATTTTTCTTCTCCTTCTTCATCTTCTTCTTCTATCTCCTCCTCCTCTTCATCTTCCTCTTCTTCTTCTTTCTTTCTTCTTGTTCTTCTTTCTTTTTCTTCTTCTTCATCTTCTACCTCTTCTTCTTCATTTATTTCTTCTTCTTCTTCTTCTCCTTTTCTATTCTTCTTCTTCTTCATCATCTTCTTCTACTTCTTCTTCTTCTTCTCCACTTCTTCTTCTTAATTTAATTATTCTTATTATTCTTCTTCTTCCTCTTTCGCATCTTATTCTTTGCCTCCTTCCTCTTCTTCTTCTTCTTCTTCTTCCTCCACTCCTACTTGTTCTTCCTCTTCTTAATCATCGTTATCTTCTTCATCTTCTTCTTCATCATCTTCTTCTTCTTGTTCTTCTTCTTTTTCCCCTTCATCATTTCTTCTTATTATTCTTCTTCTTCTTCTTCTTCTCCATTTTTTTCTTCATCTTCTTCCTCTTCTTCTTCTTATTCTTCTTCTTCCTCTTCTTGTTCCTCTTCTTCTTCTTCTTCTCGTCCTTCTTCTACTTCTTCTTTTTCTTCTTCTTTATCCATTTCTTCTTCCCCTTCTTCTTCTTCTTCTTTATCTTCTTCTTCTTCTGCTCCTCCTCCTCCTCGTACTCCTTCCTTTTCTTCTTATGTTACTTCTTCTCCTTCATCTCATTCTTGTTCAACTTCTTCATCATTATCTTCCTGTTCTTCCTCTTCTTCTTCTCCTTCTACTTCTACTTCTTCTTCTTCTTATTCTTCCTCTTCTCCTTCTTCTTCTATTTCTTCTTCTTCTTCTTCTTTCCCTTTTCCTTCTTCTTCTTCTACTTCTACTTCTTCTTTTCCACTTCTTCTTTTTCTTTTCACTTCTTCTTCTCCTTCTTGTTCCTCTTCCTTCGCTTAGTCTTCTTCCACTTTTTCTCCTTCTCATTCTTCTTCATCTTCTTCATCATCATCTTCTTCCTTTTCTTCCATATCTTCTTCTTCTTCTTCTACTTCATCATGTTCCTCTTCTTTTTCTTGAACTTTATAACCTTCTTCTTATTCCCCTTCTTCTTTTTCTTCTTCCAATTCTTCTTCTACTTATTCTTCTTCTTCTTCTTCTTCTTCCTCTTCTTCTCCTTCTCTCTCTTCTTCTTCTTCTTCTTCATCTTCTTAATCTTCTTCTTGTTGTTCTTCTTCTTCTTGCTCTTCATCTTTTTCTTCATCTTCGTCTTCATCTTCATCATCATCATCATCATGTTCTTCTAATTCTTCTTCTTCCTCCTCTTCTTTTTCTTCTTCTTCCGCTTCTTCCACTTTCACTTCTTCCTCATATTCCTCTTCTTCTCCATCCTCTTCTTCTTCTTCTTCTTCTTCTACTACTACTTCTTCTTCTTCTTCTTCTCCTCTCTTCTTCTTCTTCTTCTTCTTCCTCCTCCTCCTTATCCAACTTTTTCTTGTTCTTGTTCTTCTTCTCTTCTTCTTCTTCTTCTTCTCTTCTTCCTCTTCTTCTTCTTCTTCCTCTTCTTGTAGCTCTTCTTCTTTCTCTTCTTTTTCTTCTTCTTCTTCTTCTTCTTCTTCTTCTTCTTCTTCTTCTTCTTTGCCTTCTTGTTCTTCTTCCTTCTTCTTCTTCTTCTTATTCTTCCTCCTCCTCCTCTTCTTCTTCTTCTTTTCTTCTCCTCCTCTTCCTCCTCTTCTTCTTCTTCCTCTTCTCCTTCTTCTTCTTCCTCCTCTTCTTCAATTTCTTTTGTTTCTTCTTCTACTTCTACGTCTTCTTCTTATTCTGCTTTTTCTTCTTCAACTTTTTCTTCTTCATCTTCTTCTTCTTCTTCAACTTCATCCTCTTCTCATCATCATCATCATCATCATCATCTTCTTGTTCTTCTTCTCCTCTTCTCCTCCATCTAGTTCTTCGTCATCTTAATTTTATTGTTCCTGTAATTTTTGTTTTTTCTCCTCCTTCTTCTTCCTCTTCTTCTTCTTCTTCCTCTTCTTCTTCTTCCTCTTCATCTTGTTTTTCTTTTTATTTTCTTCTTCTTCTACTACTTCTTCATCTGCTTCTTCTTCTTCTTCTTCTTCTTCTTCTTCTTCTTTTACTTCTTCTTCTTCTTTTTCTCCTCCTCCTTCTCATCCTCCTCCTTCTTCTCCTTCTTCTTCTTTATCTTCTTATCCTTCTTCCTTTTCTTCTTCTTACTCTTATTCTTATTTTTATTCTTCTCCTCTTTTTCTACTTCTACTTCTTCTTCTTCTACTACTTCTTCTACTACTAACTCTACTTCTACTACTAACTACTACTTCTTCTTCTTCTTCCTCCTCCTCCTCTTCTACTTCTTCAACTTCTTATTCTTTTTCTTCTTCTTCTACTTCAGCTACTACTTTTTTGTTGTTGTTGTTGTTTGTTCATCTTCTTCTTCTTCTTCTTCTTCTTTTTCTTCGACATCTTCTTCTTCTTCTTCTTCCTCCACCTCCTCCTCTTCTTCATTCTTCTTCTTCTCCTTCTCCATTGTCATCTAATCTTCTACTTCCTCTTCTTCTTCTTCTTCGTCTTCTTCTTCCTTCGTCTTCTTCTTCTTCTTCTTCTTCTTCTGCTTCTTCTTCTCTACTTCTTCTACTTCTAGTTCTTCTTCTTGTTGTTCTTCTACTTCTTATTCCTCTTCTTCGTCTTCATAATTCTTCTTCGTCTTCTTCTTCTTTTTCTTCTTCATCTTCTTCTTCTTGTTCTTCTTCCTCATCCTCTTCTTCTTCTTCATCTTCTTTCTTCTCCTCTACATCTTCTTCCTCTTCATCTTCCTATTCTTATTCATCTTGTTTTTTTTCTTCTTCTACTTCTACCTCTTCTTCTTTTATTTCTTCTTCTTCTTCTTCTTCTTTTCCTTCTTCGTCTTTTTATTCTTCCTCTTCTTCTTTATAAGCATCTTCTTCTTCTTCTTCTCCTCCTCCTCCTCCTCCCTCTAGTTCCTCATCATCTTAATTTTATTGTTCCTTTTATTATTCTTCTTCTTCTACTCCTTCTTCCCCTTCTTTTTCATCTTCTACTTCCTCATTTTCTCCTATTCTTCTTGTTCTTCTTCATCTTTTTCTTCTGCTTCTTCTTCTTCTACCTCTTCATCCTCCTCCCCTTCGTAAACTACTTCTTCTTCTTCCTCTTCTCCTCCTACTCCTCCTCCTCGTCCTCCTCCTTCTTCATCTCCTCCTTCTCATTCTTCGTCTCCCTCTCCTTCTCCTTCTTCTTCATTTTCTTCTTCTTATTATTCTTATTCTTATTCTTATTCTTATCCTTCTTCTTCTTCTTCTTTTACTTGTTCTTCTTGTTCTTCTTTTACTTGTATGTCTTCTTCTCCTTTTACTTCTACTACAGCTTCTTCTTTTACTTCTTTTTTTTCTTCTTTTACTTCTATGTCTTCTTCACCTTCTTCTTCTTCTTCTCCTACTACTTCTACTACAACTTTTTCTTCTTCTTCTTCTTCTTTTTCTTCCTCTTCAACTTCTTCATCATCTTTTACATCTTCTCCTTCTACTTCTTCTACTTCCTCTACTTTTCTTCTTTTTCTTCTTCTTTGTCTTCTTCTACTTGTTCTTCTTCTTCTTCTTCTTCCTCTTCTTCTTCTTTTACTACTACTACTTCTTCTTCTACTCCTTTTCCTTCTTTTTCTTTTTCCTCTTTTCTGTCCACTTCTTCTTCTTCTCCTTCATAATCTTATACTTGTTCTTCTTCTTCTTCTTCTTCTTCTATTTATTCTTCCTTTTCTTCTACTTGTTCTTCTTGTTCTTCCTCTTCTTCTTCAACTTCATCTCCTTCTTCTTCCTCATCCTCTTCCACTTCGTCAACTTCTTCCTCTTCTTCTTCTTCTTCTTCTTCTTCTTCTTCTTCTTCCTCTTCATTTTCTTCCTCTTCTTATTCTACTTATTTTTTTTCTTATTATTATTATTATTTTTATATTGTTATTCTACTTATTATTATTATTATTATTATTATTATTATTATTCCACATCTTCTTCTTCTTCTTGTTCTTCTTCTTCCTCTTCTTCTTTTTTTTCTTCTTCTTCTACCTTATCTTATTCTTCTTCTTGTTCTTGTTCTTATTCTTCTTCTGTTTCTTCTTCTTCTTCCTCTTCTTCTTCTTCTTCTTCTTCTTCTTCTTCTTCTTCTTCTTCATCTTCCTCTTTTTCTTCTTCATCTTGCTTTTTTCTCCTTTTCTTCTTCTTCTTCTTCTTCTTCTTCTTCTACTACTACTACTACTACTATTACTTTTTCTACTTCTTCTTCTTCCTCTTCTTCTTCTTCTTATCCTTCTTCTTATTCCCTTTCTCCTTCCCTTCTTCTTCAACTTCATCTTCTGCTTCTTCTTTTTTCTTCTTGTTCTTTTTCTTTTTTGCCTTCTTCTTCTTCTTCTTCTTCTTCTTCTCCTTCTACTTCTCTTTCTTCTTCTTCTTCTTCTCCATTTTTTCCTCTATTTATTCTTCTTCTTCTTCTTCTTCTTTTTCTTATCTTGTTCTTCTCATTCTTCCTCTTCTATTTCATCATCATCATCTTCTTCTTCTTCTTTTTCTTCTTCTTCTTCTCCTTCTTCTTCTTCCTCTTCTTCTTTATCTTCTTATTCTTCTACTTATTCATCTTCTGTTGTTGCTTCTTCTCCTTTTCCTTTTTCTTCTACTACTACTTATTTTCTTCTTTTTCTTCATCTTCTTCTCCTTCTACTTTTTCTTCTACTACTACAACAACTTGTTCTACTTCTACTTAATTGTCTTTTCATCTTCGCCTTCTTCTTCTGCTTGTACCTGCTCTTCTTGTACTTGTTTTTCTTCTTTTTGGTTTTTCTTCTTCTTCTTCTTCTTCATCTTGTTCTTATTCTTCTTCTTATTCTTCTTCTTCTTCTTCTTCTTCTTCTTCTTCTTCTTCCTCTTCTTCTTCCTCCTCCTCTTCTTCTTCTACTTCCTCTTATTCTTCTTCTTCTTTTTCTTCTCCTACTTATGCTTCTTCTTCTACTACTTCTTTTTTTACTACTACTACTACTACTACCTCATCATCTTTTTATTCTTCTTCTTCTCCCTCTTTTTCTTCCTATTCTTCTTCTACTTCTTCTTCATCATCTTCTTCATCTTCTTCATCTTCTTCTTCTTCTTCTTCTTTTTCTTCTTCTTCTTTTTCCTCTTCTTCTTTTTCATCTTACTTCTTCTTCTTCTTCTTCTTCTTCTTCTTCTTTTTCTTCTTCTTTTTCTTCTTCTTCTTTTTGTATTAAATATTCATTTCTTTCCTCTTCTTCTTCTTATCCTTCTTCTTCTTCTTCTTCTCCTTCTTTTTCTTCTTTTTCTT
>JAIUJO010001826.1:115000-121699 GCA_023846275.1 Vanilla planifolia
TTCTACCTCCTACTGGTCTTGTTCTTCTTCTTCTCCCAGTTCTTTTTCATCTTCTCCTTCCTCTTCTTCTACTTAATTTCTTTCTTCTTCTTCTTCTTCTACTTCTTATTCATCATCATCATCATCTCCTTCTACTTCTTCTTTTTCTTCTTCCACTTCTTCTTCTACTACTTCTTTTGACTTTTCTTCCACATTCTCTTCTTCCTCATCTTCTTATTCTCCTTCTTCTTTTTCTTCTTCTTCTTCAACTGCTCATTCTTCTTCTTTTTCTTGTTCTTCTTCTTCTTCATCATCATAAAACAACTTCTTCTTTTTCTTCTTCCTCTTTTTTTACTTGTTCTTCTTCTTCCTTTTCCTTTTCTTCTTCCTCTTCCTCTTCTACTGCTTCGTCTTCTCAATCTTCATCTTATTCTTCTTTTTCTTTTCCATCTTCTTCTTCTTCTTCTTTTTCTTCTTCATCTTATTGTTGTTCTTCTTCTTCTTCTTTTTCTTCTTCTTCTTCTTCTTCTTCTTCTTCTTCTATCTCCTCCTCCTCTTTATCTTCCTCTTCTTCTTGTTTCTCTTCTTCTTCTTCTTCTTCTTTTTCTTCTTCTTGATCTTCTTCCTCTTCTCCTTTTTCTATTTCTTCTTCTTCTTCTTCTTCTTCTTCTTCTTCTATTCTTCTTCATCTTCATCATCTTGTTCTACTTCTTCTTCTTCTTCTTCTTCTTCTTCTTCTTCTTCTCTACTTCTTCTTAATTTTAATATTCTTATTCTTCTACTTCTTCTTCTTCTTCTTGTTCCTCTTCTTCTTCTTCTTCTTCTTCATCTTCTTTATCATCGTTATCTTCTTCATCTTCCTCTTCTTATTCTTCTTCATCTTTTCTTCTTATTCTTCTTTGTCTTCTTCTTCTTCCTCTTCATCTTCTTCTTCTCCTATTTTTTCTTCGACTTCTTCCTCTTCTTCTTCTTCTTCTTCTTCTTATTCTTCTTCTTCTTCTTCTTTTTCCTCTTCTTCTTCTTCTTCTTGTAATTCTTCTACTTCTTCTTCTTCTTCTTCTTCTTTATCTATTTCTACTTCCTCTTCTTCTTCTTCTTCTTATTCTTCTTCTGCTCCTCCTCCTCGTACTGCTTATTTTTCTTCTTTTTCTTATTTTTCTTCTTGTTCTTCTTGTTCTTCTTCATCTCCTTCTTCTTATTCTTGTTCAACTTCTTCCTCGTCATCTTCTTTTTCTTTTTCTTCTTCTTCTTCTTCTTCTTCCTCTTCTAGTTCTTCTTCTTCTATTTCTTCTTGTTCTCCTTCTTTCCCTTTTCCTTCTTCTCCTTCTTCTTCTACTTCTACTTCTTTTTTTTTCTACTTCTTCTTTTTCTTTTACTTCTTCTTCTTCTTCTTCTTCTTCTTGCTCTTCCTTTGCTTATTCTTCTTTCTCTTCTTCTCCTTCTCTTTCTTCTTCATTTTCTTCATCACCATCTTCTTCTTCTTCCATTTCATCATAATACTCTTCTTCCTCTTCTTCTTCTTGAAATTCATAATCTTCTTCTTATTCTCGTCTTCTTCTTGTTATACTTCTTCTACTTCTTCTTCTTCCTCCTCTTCGACGTCTTCCTCATCTTCTCCTTCATCTCGCTCTTCATCCTTTTCCTCTTCTTCCCCTTCTTCTACTTCCTCTTCTTATTCTTCTTTTTCTTCTACCTCCTCCTCCTCTTCTTCATCTTCTTCTTCTTCTTGTCCTTCCTCTTCTTTCACTTAATATCTTTTCTTCTTCTTCTTCTACTTCATCGTCATCATCAACATCATCTTCTTCTTCATATTCTTCTTCTTCTTCTTTTTCTTCTTCTTTTTCTATTCTTCTTCTTCTTCATCATCTTCTTTTACTACTACTACTACTACTTCTCCTCCTCCGCCTTCTTCTTCTTAATTTTATTATTATTATTATTCTTCTTCTTCTTCTTCTTCTTTTGCATCTTCTTCTTCTCCTTCTTCTTCATCTTCCTCTTATTCTTCTTCTTGTTCTTTCTCTTCTTCAACATCATTATCTTCTTCATATTTTTCTTCTTCAACTTCTTCTTCTTCTTCTTCTTCTTCTTCTTTCTTCTTATTCTTCTTCTTCTGCTTCTTGTTCCACTTCATCTTCTTCTTCTCCATTTTTTTCTTCAACTTCTTCGTTTTCTTCTCCGTCTTCTTGTTCTTCTTGTTCCCCTTCTTGTTCCTCTTCTTCTTCTTGTTGTTCTCCTTCTTCTTCTTCTTCTTCTTCTTTCTCTATTTTTCTTCTTCATCTTCTTCCTCTTCTCCTTCTTCTTCTCCTCCTGCTCATACTTCTTTTTCTTCTTGTCCTTCTTCTTCTCCTTCTTCTTCTCCTTTTCTTCTTCTTCTTCAACTTCTTCTTCATCATCTTCTTGTTCTTCTTCCTCATGTTCTTCTTCTTCTTCCTCTTCTACTTCTGCTTCTTCTTCTTCTTCTTCTTCTACTTCTACTTCTTTTCCTTTTCTTCTTCTTCTTCTTCTTCTTCCTCTTCCTCTTCTTCTCCTTATTCTTCTTCTTCCTCTTCTTATTTCCTTTTTTCTTCTTCTTCTTTTACTTCTACTTCTTCTTTTTCTTTTACTTCTTCTTCTTCTTATTGTTCTTCTTCCTCTTCCTTAACTTCTTCTTCTTCCTCTTCTTCTCCATCTCTTTCTTCTTCATTTTCTATATCAACATATTCCTCCCCTTCTTCCATATCTTCTTCTTCTTCTTCTGCTTCATCATGTTCCTCTTCTTCCTCTTCTTCATCTTGAACTTCATAATCTTCTTCTTATTCTACTTCTTTTTCCTCTTCTTCCACTTCTTCTACTTCTTCTACTTCTTCCTCATCTTCATCTTCCTCTTCTTCTTCTTCTTGCTTTTCATCCTTTTCCTGTTCTTCCATTTCTTGAACTTCATTATCTTCTACTTATTCTGCTTCTTCTTCTTCAACTTCTTTTTCTTCTTCATCTTCCTCTTCTTCTCGCTCTTGATCCTTTTCCTCTTCTTCCCCTTCTTCTTCTTCTTTTTCTTCTTCCTCTTCTTCTTCTTCTCTTTTTTCTTCTTCTTCTTCATCATAATCTTCTTACTTTTCTTCAATATCTTCTTCTTCAGCTTCCACTACATCATGTTCCTCATCTTCCTCTTCTTCTTCTTAAACTTCATAATCTTCTTCTTATTCTCCTTCTTTTTCTTCTTCTTCCACTTCAACTTCTACTTCTTCTTCTTTTTGCTATTCTTCATCATTTTCTTCTTCTTCCTCTTCTTCATCTTCTTCTTGCTTTTAATCCTTTTCCTCTTCTTCCCCTTTTTCTTCCTCTTCTTCTACTTCTTCTTTTTCTACTTCCTCTTCTTCTTCTTCTTCTTCTTCTTCTTCTTTTGCTTCTTCTTCTACTTCATTTTCTACTTTTTCTTCTTCTTCCCTTCTTGTTCATCTTCTTCTTCTTCATCTTCTTCTACTTTTTCTTTTTCTTCTTCTAGTCCTTCTTTGTCTTCTTCTTCTTCTACTTCTTCTTCTTCTTCTTCTTCTTCTTCTTCTTCTTCAGTTTCTTCGTCTTCTTCTTCTTCTTGTTCTTCTTGTTCTTCTTCATCATCTTCTTCTTCTACTTCTTCCACTTCTTCTACTTCTTCTTCTTCTTCTTCCTTTTGTTCTTCTTCATCTTCTTCTTCTTCCTCTTCTTCCTCTTGTTCCTCTTCTTAATCTCGCTCTTCCTTTTCTCCTTCTTTTCCTTTTTCTTCTTCTTCTTCTTCTTCCTCTTCTTCTTCTTCTTCATCTTCGTCTTCTTCTTCTTCTTCTTCTACTTCTTCTTCTTCTTCTTTTTTCTTCTTCTTCTTCCTTTTCTACCTCTTCTTCTTTATCTTCTTCTTCTTCTTCTTCTTCTTTTCCTTCTTTTTCTTCTTCTTCTTCTTCTTCTTCTTTTTCTTCTTCTTCTTAATTTTCTTCTTCTTCTTCTTCTTCTTCTATCTCCTCCTCCTCCTTATCTTCTTGTTCTTCATCTTGCTCTTCTTCTTCTTCTTTTTCTTTTTTTTCTTCATGATCATCTTCCTCTTCTTCTTCTTCTATTTTTTTTCTTCTTTTTCTTCTTTTTCTTTTTTTAATATTATTCTTCTTCTTCATCGTCATCTTCTTCTACTTCTTCATCTTCTTCTTCTTCTTCTTCTTCTCTATGTCTTCTTCTTAATTATGTTATTCTTATTCTTCACCTTCTTCTTCTTCTTTTGCATCTTCTTCTATTCCTTTCTCTTCTTCTTCTTCTTCTTCTTCTTCTTCTTCTTCTTTCTCTTTTTCTTCTTCTTGTTCTTCCTCTTCTTTGTCATTGATATCTTCTTTATCTTCTTCTTTACTATTTTCTTCCTCTTATTGTTCTTCTTTTTCCTCTTCAACTTTTCTTTTTATTCTTCTTCGCCTTCTTCTTTTTCCTTTTCATCTTCTTCTTCTCCATTTTTTCTTCTTCTTCTTCCTCTTCTTCTTCTTGTTCCTCCTTTTTTTCCTCTTCTTCCTCTTCTTCTTGTCCTTCATCTACTACTTCGTCTTCTTCTTCTTTATCTATTTCTTCTTCCCCTTCTTCTTCTTCTTCTTCTTCTTCTTCTTCTTCTGCTCCTCCTCCTCCTCGTACTCCTTCTTTTTCTTCTACTCTTACTTCTTCTCCTTCTTCTTATTCTTGTTCAACTTCTTTATCATCATCTTCTTCTTCTTCCTCTTCTTCTTCTCCTTCTACTTCTTTTTTTTTCTTTTTCTTCTTTTTCTTGTTGTTCTTTCCCTTCTCCTTCTTCAACTTCTATTTCTTCTTCTTCTTATTTCCCTTTTCCTTCTTCTTCTTCTTCCTCTACTTCTACTTCTCCTTTTTCTTTTACTTCTTCTTCTTCTTCTTCTTCCTCTTCCTTTGCTTATTCTTCTTCCCCTTCTACTCCTTCTCTTTCATCTTCATCTTCTTCATCATCATCTTCTTCCACTTCTTCCATTTCTTCTTCTTCTTCTTCCACTTTGTCATGTTCCTCTTCTTCCTCTTCTTTTTCTTGAACTTTATAACCTTCTTCTTATTCTCCTTCTTCTTCTTCTTCTTCTTCCTCCTCCTCCTTCCCTTCTTCTTGTTCTTCTTTTTCTTCTTCTTCTTCCTCTTCTTAACCTTCTCTTTCTTCTTCTTCTTCTTCTTCATCATCTTCTTCCTTTTCATCCATATCTTCTTCTTCTTGTTCCACTTCATCATGTTCCTTTTCTTCCTCTAGTTCTTCTTGAAATTCATAATCTTCTTCTTATTCTCCTCTTCATCTTCTTCCACATCTTCTTCTACTTCTTCTTCTACGTCTTCCTCTTCCTCTTCTTCTTCTTCTTGCTCTTCATCCATTTCCTCTTGTTCCCCTTCTTCTTCTTCCACATCTTCTACTTCTTCTTCTTCTTCTACCTCCTCCTCCCCTTCTTCATATTCTTCTTCTTCCACTTCTTCTTCTTCTTCTCCTTCCTCTTCCTTCGCTTAACTTCTTTTCTTCTTCTTCTTCTACTACTTCTTCTTCTTCATCATCATCAGCACCATCATCTTCTTCTTCATATTCTTCTTCTTCTTCTTTTTTTATTCTTCTTCTTCATCATCATCTTCTACTACTACTACCACTACTTCTTCTTCTTCTTCATAATTTTATTTTTCTTATTCTTCTTCTTCTTCTTTTTTTGCATCTTCTTCTTCTTCTTCTCCTTCTTCTTCTTCTTCTTCTTCCTCTTCTTCATCATCATTATCTTCTTCATCTTCTTCTCCTTCTTCATCATCTTCTTCTTCTTCTTCTTTCATCATATTCTTCTTTGTCTTCTTCTTCTTCCACTTCATCTTCTTCTTCTCCTTTTTTTTTCATCTTCTTCCTCTTCTTTGCCTTCTTCTTATTCTTCTTCTTCCCCTTCTTGTTCCTCTTCTTCTTCTTCTTGTTCTCCTTCTTCTTCTTCATCTTCTTCTTTCTCTATTTCTTCTTCTTCATCTTCTTCCTCTTCTTCCTCTTCTTCTTCTCCTTTTGCTCCTCCTCCTCGTACTCCTTTTTCTTCTTGTCCTTCTTGTTCTCCTTTTCTTATTCTTCTTCAACTTCTTCATCATCATCATCTTCTTCTTCTTCCTCTTCTTCTTCTTCTTCTTCTTCTTCTTCTTCTTCTGCTTCTTCTTCTTCCTTTACTTCTACTTCTTCTTTTCTTTTCTTCTTTCTCTTCTTCTTCTTCTTTCTTTTCTCCTTCTTCTCCTCCCTCTTCTTCTTCTTCTTCTTGCTTCCCTTTCTCTTCTTCTTTTTCTACTTCTACTTCTACTTCTTTTTCTACTTCTTCTTTTTCTTTTACTTCTTCTTCGTCATTTTCTTTTACTTCTTCTTCTTCCTCTTCCTTTGCTTCTTCCTCTTCCTCTTCTTCTCCATCTCTTTCTTCTTCATCTTCTGCATCAATATCTTCCTCCTCTTCTTTCATTTTTCTTCTTCTTCTTCCACTTCATCATGTTCCTCTTCTTCCTCTTCTTCTTCTTCAACTTCATAATCTTCTTCTTATTTTGCTTCTTCTTCTTCTTCTTCTTCCACTTCTTCTTCTACTTCTTCTTCTTCTTCTTCTTCTTCCTCTTCTTCATCTTCCTCTTCTTCTCATAACTCATCATTTTCCTCTTCTTCCCCTTCTTCTCCTTCTTCTTCTTCTTCTTCCTCTTCTTCATCTTCCTCTTCTTCTCACAACTCATCATTTTCCTCTTCTTCCCTTTCTTCTT
>JAIUJO010002699.1:57500-60000 GCA_023846275.1 Vanilla planifolia
ATGACGAAGAAGAAGAAGAAGAAGATGAAGAATAAGAAGAATAAGAAGATGAGTAAAATGAAGAAGAAGAAGAAGAAAAAGAGGAGGAGGAAGAAGAAGAAGAGGAGGAAGAAAAAGAATAAGAAGAAGAGGAAGAAGAAGATGAAGAAGAAGAAGAAGAGAAGAAAAAGAAGAAGAAGAAGAAGAAGAAGAAGAAGAAGACAAAGAAGAGGAAGATGTAGAAGGAGGAAAAGAAGAAGAAGAAGAAGAAGAAGAAGAAGAAGATGAAGAAGAGAAGAAGAAAAAGAAAAAGTAGAAGAAGAAGAAGAAGTAGTAGAAGAAAACAAAGGATAAGAAGAAGGAGAAGATGAAGAAGAAGAAGAAAAAAAAAGAAAAATAAGAAGAAGAAGAAAAAGAAGTAAAAGAAGTAATTGTACAAGACCAACAAGAGGAAGAAGAGCAAGAAGAAGAAGGGGATGAAGAAGAAGAAAAAGAAGATGATGAAGAACTAGATGACGAAGATGTGGTAATACAAGAAGAAGAAGAAGAAGAGGAAGATGAAAAAGATGATGATAAAGAAAAGAAGAAGAAGAAAGAGAAGAAGATGGAGAAGAAGAAGAAGAGGATGAAGAAGAAGACGACGATGACAAAGAAGATGTAGAAGATGAAGAAGTGGAAGAAGAAGAACATGAGAAAGAAGAAGTAGAGGAAGAAGAACTTATAAGAAGAACAAGAAAAAGAAGAAGGAGAAATGGAAAAAGAAGAAGTAGAAAAAGAAGAGGAAGATGAAGACGAAGATGAAGAAGAAGATGAATAAGAGGAAGAAGAAGAAGAAAAAGAAGAAGAAGAAGAAGAAGAAGAAGAAGAAGAAGAATAAAAAGAAGAAGGGGAAGGCCAAGAAGAAGAAGAAGAAGAAGAAGAAGAAGAACAAAATGTAGAAGAAGAAGAAGAAGAATGTGAAGAAGAAGAAGAAGACGAAGAAGTGGAAGAAGGGGAAGAAAAAGAAGAAGATGATGATGATGAAGAAGAAGAAGGAGAAATAGTAGAAGAACAAGAAGTAGAATGAGGGAGAAGAAGAAAAGAAGAATAGGAAGGTGGAGAAGAAGAAGATAAAGAAAATGATTAGAAGAAGAAGAAGAAGAAGAAAATGATGATAATGAAAAAGAAGAAGAAGAAGAAGAAGAAGAAGAAGAAGGCGAAGAAGAAGAAGAAGATGATGAAGAGGAAGAAGAAGAAGCAAAACAAGAAGAAGAAGAAGAAGAAGAAAAAGAAGAAGAAGAAGAAGAAGAGGAGGAGGAAGAACAAGAAGAAGACAAAGAAGAAGAAGAAGAAGAAGAAGGTGATGAAGAAGAAGAAGAAAAAGACGAAGAATATGAAAGAAGAAGAAGAAGAAGAAGGTGGTGAAGAACATCAAGAAGAAGAAGAAGAATAATAATAAAAAGTAGAAGAAGAAGAATAAGAGAAAGAACATGATGAAGAAGAAGAAGTAGAAGTAGAAGAAGGAGGAGAAGAAGAAGGAGAAGAAGGAGGAGTAGACGAAGAAGAAGCAGAAGAAGAAAAAGATGTAGAAGAAGAAAAAAAAGAAGAAAAAGATGAAGGGCAAGAAGAAGAAGAAGAAGGAGAACAAGAAGAAGAAGAAGAAGAAGAAGAAGAAGATGATGATGATGATGATGATGATAATGATGATGATGAAGAAGATGATGAAGTAGAAGAGTAGAAGAAAAAGAAGAAGAAGAAGAAGAGGAAGAAGAAGAAGAGGAAGAATAATAAGAAGAGGAAGAAGAAGGATAAGCAGAAGAAAAGGAAAGAGGAGGAGAAGATGGAGAAGAAGAAGAAGAAGGAGAGGAGGAGGAAGAAGAAGAAGGAGAGGAGGAAGAGAAGAAGAAGAAGAGAATAAGATGAAGAAGAAATAGATTAAGAAGAAGAACAACCAGAAGAAGAAGAGAGAGAAGAAGAAGAAGAGGAGAAACAACGAGAAAAAGAAGGAGAAGAAGAAGAAGTAGAAGAAGAGAAGGAAGAAGAAATGTAAGAAGAAGAAAGAGAAGAAGTGGAAGAAGAAGAAGAAGAAGAGGAAGAAGAAGAAGTAGGAGAAGAAGAAGAAGAAGAAGAAGAAGACGGAGTAATAGAAGTTGAATAAGAAGAAGAAGAATGGGAAGAAGAAGTTGAAGAAGTGGGGAAGAAGAAGAAGACAAAGAAGAAGAAGAAGACGGAGAAGAAGAAGAACAAGGAGAAGACGAAGTGGAAGAAGAAGAAAACTAAGATGGATACGAAGGAGAAGAAGAAGAAAAATATGAAGAAGAAAAGGATCAATAAAAAGAAGAAGAAGAAGAAGAAGAAAAAGAAGAAGTAAAAGAAGAAGAAGTAGTTGTGCAAGAAGAAAAAGAGGAAGAAGAAGAAGGAGAAGAAGAAGAAGAAGAAGAAGAAGAAAAAAAAGAAGAAGGTGAAGAACTAGATGACGAAGAAGTAGTAATTGAAGAAGTAGAAGAAGAAGTTGAAAAGTTGATGATGAAGAAGAAGAAGA
>JAIUJO010002699.1:77500-82500 GCA_023846275.1 Vanilla planifolia
ATGTGGAAGAAGAAGAAGAAGACAAAGAAGAAGAAGAAGAAGAAGAAGAATTAGAATAAGGAGAAGCATAAGCAAAAGAGGAGGAAGAAGAAGATATAGAAGAAGAGAAAGAAGAAGAAGAAGAATCAGAAGAAGAGGAAGATGTAGAAGAAAAAGAAGAAGAGGATGATGATGAGGAAGAAGAAGAAGAAGAAGAAGAAGAAGAAGAAGATGGAGAAGAAGAAAAAGATGAAGAAGGAAAATAAGAAGAATAAGAAGAAAAAGAAGAAGAAGAAGAAGAATAAGAAGAAGAAGAGCAAGAAGAAGAAGAAGAAAAAGAAGAAGAAAAAGAAGTAAAAGAAGAAGTAGAAGATAAAGAAGGAGAAGAAGAAGAAGAAGAAGAAGAAGAAGGAGTAGAAGAAGAAGGAGAAGAAGAAGAAGAGGAGGAAGAAGAAGAAGATGAATAAGAAGAAGAGGAATGTATTATGAAGATGCAGAAGAAAATGAAGAAGAATAAGAAGAAGAAGATGAATTAGAAGAAGAAGAAGAAGAAGAAGAAGAAGTAGAAAAATGAGAAGATGAAGAAGAGGAAGAAGAAAAGGAAGACAAAGAAGAAGAAGAAGAATAAGAGGACGAAGAGGAAGAAAAAGAAGCAAAATAGAAGATGAAGAAGAGGAAGAAGAATAAAAAGAAGAAGAAAAACTAGAAGAAGAAGAAGAATAACTAGAAGGAGAAGAAGAAGTAGAAATAGAAGTGAGAGAGGATGAAGAAAAAGAAGAAGAAGAAAAACAAGAATTAGAAGAAGGAGAAGCATAAGCAAAAGAGGAGGATGAAGAAGATATAGAGGAAGAGGAAGAAGAAGAACAAGAAGCCAAAGAAGAAGAGGAAGAAGTGGAAGAAAAAGAAGAAGAGGATGATGAAGAGGAAGAAGAAGAAGATGATGATGATGATGAATTAGGAGTAGAAGAAGAAGAAGAAGAAGTAGAATAAGACTAAGCGAAACAAGGAAAAAAAGAAGAACAAGAAGATAAAGAAGAAGATGAAGAAGAAGAATAAGAAGAAGAAGTGGAAGAAGAAGAAGAAGAAGATGAAGAAGAAGTAAAAGAAGTGGAAGAAGAAGTAGAAGTAGAAGAAGAAGAAGAAGAAGAAGAAGAAGTAGAAGAAGAAGAAGAAGATGATGATGAGGAATAAGAAGGAGAAAAAGTAGAAAAAGAAGAAGAAGAAGAAAAAGAAGTAGACAAAGAGGAAGAAGATGAAGTAAAAATAGAAGAAGAAGAAGAAGAAGAAGAAGAAGAAGAAGAAGAAGTAGTGGAAGAGGAAGAAGAAGAAGTAAAAGTAGTAGTAGAGGAAGAAGAAGATGAAGAGGAAGAGGAATAAGATGAAGTCAAAGAATAAAAAGAGAAAAAGGAAGAAGAGGATGAAGAAGATGAAGAAGAAGAAGAAGAATTACAGGAAGAAGATGAAGAAGAAGAATAAAAAGAAGAGAAACAAAAATAAGAAGAAGAAGAAGAAGATGAAAACAAAGAAGAAGAAGAACAAGAAGAAGAAGAAGAAAAAGAAGAAGAAGAAGAAGAAGAAGATGAAAAGAAGAAGAAGAAGGAGAAGAAGAAGAATAAAATGAAGAAGAAGAAGTTGGAGAAGGAGAAGATTAAGTAGGAGAAGGAGAAGAAAAAGAAGAAACTGAAGAAGAAGTAGTAAAAGAAGAGGAATGAGTAGAAGAAGAGAATAGAAGAAGAAGAAGTAGAAGAAGATGAAGAAGAGAAAGAAGAATAAGAGGATGAGGATGAAGATGATGAAGAAGAAGAAGAAAAGAAGAAAAAATGAAAGAAGAAGAAGAAGAAGAATTAAAAGAAAATGTAGAAGAAAAAGAGGGAGTAGAAGAAGAGGAAGAAGAAGAAGAAGAAGAAGAAGGGGAAGAAGAAGAAGAAAAAGTAGAGGAAGTAAAGAAGAAGAAGCTGAAGAAGAAGAAGAAGGAGATGTTCAAGTAGAAGAAAAAGAAGGAGAAGAAGAAGAAGATGAAGATGAAGTAAAAGAAGAAGAAAAAGAAGAAGAAGAGGAAGAAAATGAAGAAGTTGAAGAAGAAGAAGAAGAAGACGAATTAGTAGTAGTAGTAGAAGAAGAAGAAGTATGAGAATAAGAAGAACAAGAAGTGAAAGAACAGGAAGAGGAAGATGAAGAAGAAGAGGAACATGAAGAACAAGGGGAGGAAGAGGATGAAGAAAATGTGAAATAGGAAGAAAACGAAGAAAAAGAAGAAGAAGTAGAAGGATGAGAGGAAGAACAAGAAGAAGCTAAAGTGGAAGAAAAAGAAGATGTAGAAGAAGAAGAAGAAGACAATGTAGTAGAAGTGTAAGAAGAAGAGGAAGAAGAGTAAGACAAGAAAGAAGAGGAGAAAGATGAAGAAGAAGAGGAGGAAGAAGAACAATTAGAAGAAGCAAAAGAAGGAGAAGAAGCAAAAGAAGAAGAAGAGCAAGAAGAAGAAGAGCAAGAAGAAGAAGAAGAAGAAGAAGAAGAAGAAGAAGAAGAAGAAGAAGAAGAGGAAGAAGATGTTTTAGTAAAGAAGAAGAAGAACAACAAGGGGAAGAAGAAGATGATGATGAAGAAAAAGAAGATAAAGAAGAAGGGAAAGAAGAAAAAAAATTAAGAAGAAGAAGAAGAAGAAGAAGCGGAAGAAGAAGAAGAAGAAGAAGAAGGAGAAGGTGATTATGAAGAAGAAGAAGAAAAAGAAGAATAAGAAGGAAAAGAAGAAGAAGAGGAAAAAGTAGAAGAAGAAGCAATAGTGGAAGAAGAAGAAGAAGTAAAAGAAGCAAAAGAAGGGAAAGAAGAGAAGAAGAAGAAGAAAAGAAGTAGAAGAGGAGGAAGAAGAAGAAGTAGAGGAAGAAGAAGAAGAGAAAGCAGACAAGGACGAAGAAGAAGAAGAAGAAGAAGAACAATAAGAAGAATAAGAAAAAGAAGAGGAAGTAGAAGAAGAAGAGGAAAAGAAGTAGATGAAGAAGAAGGAGAGGTAGAAGAAGAAAAATAAGAAGAAGAAGAATAAAAAGGAGAAGAAGAAGAAGAAAAAGAAGGAGAAGGAGAAGAAAAAGAAGAAGAAGAAGAAGTAGAAGTACTAGTGGAAGAAGAAGAAGAAGAAGAGGAAGAAGAAGAAGGAGAAGAAGAAGAAGAAGAAGAGAAGAAGATGAAGAAGAAGAAGAAGTATGTGAAGAAGCAGAAGAAGAATAAGTTGTATCGTTAATAGCGAAGGTAGAAGAACAAGAAGAGGAAAGAAGAAGAAGAAGAAGAAGAAGAAGAAAAGAAAGAGGAATAGGAGCACAAAGAAGAAGAAGAAGAAAAGAAGAAGAAGAAGAAGAAGGAGGTGGAGAGGAAGAAGAAGAAGTAGTGGAAGAAGAAGAAGATGAAGAAGATGAAGAAGAGGAAGGAAAAGAAGCAAAATAAAAAGAAGGAGAAGAAGAAGAAGAAGAAGAGAAAGAAGAAGTTGAAAAAGAAGAAGACAAAGAACCAGAAGAAGAAGAAGAGAAAAAATGAAAAAGAAGAAAAAGAAGATGAAGAATAAATAGAAGAAGAAGAAGAAGAAGAAGAAAAAGATGAGAAAGATGAAGAAGAAGAAGGAGAAGAAGTAAAAAAACCAGAAGAAGAAGAAAAAAGTAGAATAAGAAGTAGTAGTAGTAGTAGAAGAAGAACAAGAAGATGAAAAAGAATTAGAAGACGAAGAAGAAGAAGAACAAGACAAAGAAGAAAAAGAAGAAGAAGAAGAAGATGAAGAAGAAGTTGAAGAAGAAGAAGAAGAAGAAGAAGAAGAAGAAGAATGAGAAAAAGAAGAAGTAATAGTAGTAGTAGTAGTAGTAGTAGAAGAAGAATAAGAAGAAAATGAAGAAGAAGAAGTAGAAGAAGAAGAACGGGAAGAAGACCAAGAAAATGAAGAAGAAGAATTAGTAGAATAAGAAGAAGAAGAAAGGGAACGAGAACATAAAGAAGAAGAAAATGGAGAAGAAGAAGAAGTAATAGTAGTGGAGGAAGATGAAGAAGAAGAAAAAGCAGACGAAATGGTAGAAGAAGAAGATGAAGATGAAGAAAAAGAAGAAGAAGATGTAGAAGAAGAAGAAGAAAAAGAAGAAGAAGAAGAAGAACAACAACAAGCAGAAGAAGAAGAAGAAGAAGAAGAAGATGTACAAGAAGAAGAAGAAGAAGAAGTAGAAGATGAGGAAGAATAAGATGCAGTAGAAGAAGAACAAGAAGATGAAGATGAAGAAGAAGCTGGAGATGAAGAACAAAAAAAAGAAATAGAAGAAGAAGAAGCAGAGGCAAAAGAATCAACAGAAGAATAAGAGGAAGAAAAAGTAGAAGTAGTAGAAGAAGAAGAAGTAGAAGTAGAAGAATAAAAAGAAGATGTGGAAAAAGAAGAAGAAGAAGGAAAGGAAGAGGAATAAGAAGAATAAGAATTAGAAGAAGATGAAGAAAAAGAAGAAGAAGAAGAGGAAGAAGAGGAAGAAGTAGTGGAAGTAGAAGAAGATGAAGAAGAAGATGGAGAAGAAGAAGAAGAAGAAATAGAAGAAGAAGAAGAAGAAGAAGAAGAAAAAGAAGAAGATAAAGAAAAAGAAGATAAAAATGAAGAAGAAGAAGAAGAAGAGGAAGATTAATAAAATGAAAAAGTTGAAGAAGAAAAAGACAAATAAGAAGAAGAAGAAGAATAAGAAGAAGAAGAAGGCAAAGAAGAAGAAGAAAATGAATAAGAAGTGGATGAAGTAGCAAAAGAAGAAGAAGAAAAAGAAGAAGTAAAAGAAGAGGAACAAAAGAAGAAGTAGAAGAAGAAGAAGAAGAACAAGATGAAAAAGTGGAAGATGGGGATGAAGAGAAAGAAGAAGAAGAAGAAGAGGAAGGAGGACAAAGAAAAGAAGTGGAAGAAGAAGGCAAAGAAGGAGAAGAGGAAGAAGAAGAAGAAGAAGAAGAAGAAGAAGATGAATTAGAAGAAGAAGAAGAAGAAGAAGAAGAAGAAGAAAAGCAGAAGAAAAAGAAGAAGAAGAAGA
>JAIUJO010002699.1:97500-102500 GCA_023846275.1 Vanilla planifolia
GAAGCTATGGAAGAAAAATAAATGAAGAAGTCGTAGAAGAAGAAGAAGTGGAAGAAAAACAAGAAAAAGAAGAAGAAGAAGAAGAAAAAGAAGTGGAAGCAGAAGAAGAAGAAGAAGAAGAGTCAAAAGAAGAAGAAGAAGAGTCTGAAGAAGAAGAAGATTATGAAGATGAAGAACAAGAAGTAGAAGAAGAAGAAGAAGAAGAAGAAGAAAATGAAGAGCAAAAGTCGGAATAAGACAAAGAAGATGACGAAGAAGAAGAATGAATGGAAGGAAGAAGAGAAAGAACTAGAATGAGAAGAAGAAGAAGAAGACGAAGAAGAAGAATTTGAAGATGTAGTAGTAGTAGAAGAAGAAGAAGAAGTAGCAGAAGAAAAAAAAGGAGAAGAAAATCGAGATGATGAAGAAGAAGTAGAAGAAGGAGAAGGAGGAGAAGAAGAAGAAGAAGAAGAAGAAGAAGAAGAAGAATAAAATGAAAAAGAGGAAGAAAAAGAAGAAGAGTAAGAAGATGAATTAGTAGAAGAGATGAAGAAGAAAAAGACAAGGAAAAAGAGGAGGAAGAAGAAGAAAAAGAAGAAGAAGAATTAGAAGAAATAGAAGAAGAAGAAGAAGAAGACGAGGGGGACGAGGAAGAAGAAGAAGAAGAAGAAATAGATTAAGAAGAAGTGGAATAGGAGGAGAAAGATGAAGAAGGGGAAAAATTGCAAGAAGATGAAGAAGAAGAGAAGGAAGAGGAGTAGGAGGTGAAGAAGAAAAAGAAGAAATAGAAGAAGAAAATGAAAAAGATAAAGATGAAGAAAAAGAAGAAAAAGAAGAAGAACAAGAAGAATTATAAATAGAAGTAGTAGTAGAAGAAGAAGAATAAGAAGAAGAAGAAGAAGGAGTAGGAGGAGGAGGAGAAGAAGAAATAGAAGAAGAAGAAGAAAACGAAGAAGCAAAAGAAGAAGAAGAAGAAAAAGAAGAAGTGGAAGAAGAAGAAAGAGAAGAAGAAGGGGAAGGAGAAGAGGAAAAAGAAGAGGAGGAGGAAGACAAAGAAGAAGAAGAAGAAGAAAAAGAAGAACAAGAAGAAGATGAAGGAGACGAAGAAGGAGAAGAAATGAAAGGTGGTGAAGAAGAAGAAGAAGAAGAAGAAGAAGATGAAGAAGAGGAATGAAGAAGTGGAATAAGAAGAGGAAGAAGAAGAAGAGGACGAAGTAGGGAGGAAGAAAAAGAAGAAGAAGAGGAAGAAGGAGATGTATTAGAAGAAGTAGAGGAAGGCAAATAAGTAGAAGAAATAAAGAGAAGGATAAGAAGAATAAGGAAAAGAAGAAGAAGTAAAAGAAAAAGAAGAAGAAGAAGAAGAAAAAGAAGACAAAGAATAAGAAGAAGAAGAAGAAAAGTAAGGAAGAAGAGGAAGAAGATGAGGAAGAAGAAGAAGACGAAGAAGAGGTCGAGGAAGATGATGAAGAAGAAGAATTATTAGTAGAAGTAAGTAGTAGAAGAAGAAAAGAAGAAGAAGTCGAAGAAGAAGAAGATGACGAAGAAGTAGAAGAAGAATTGATGATGTAGTAGTAGTAGTAGTAGAAGAAGAAGAAGTAGAAGAAAAAATAAGAAGAAAGTGAGAAGAAGAAGAAGATGAAGAAGAAGAAGAAGAAGTAGAAGAAGAAGAAGAAGAAGAAGAAGAAGAAGAAGAAATGAAAAAGCAGAAGAAAAAGAAGAAGAGGAAGAAGATAAATTAGTAGAAGAGCATGAAGAAGAGGAAGACATGGAAAAAGAGGAGGAGGAAGAAGAAGAAAATGAAGAAGAAGAAGAAGAAGAGGACGAGGAGGAAGAAGAAGTGGAAGAGGAAGAAAAAGATGAAGGGGAAAATTGCAAGAAGATGAAGAAGAGCAGAAGGAAGAGGAGGAGTAGGAGGTGAAGAAGAAAAAGAAGAAGAGGAACAAATAAAAGAAGAAAATGAAGAAGAAGAAAAAAAATGATAAAGAGGAAGAAAAAGAAGAAAAGAAGAAGAAAAAGAAGAATTAGAAATAGAAGTAGAAGAAGAAGAAGAAAAAGAAGAAGGAGGAGGAGAAGGAGAAGAAGTAGAAGAAGTAGAAGAAGAAAATGAAGAAGCAGAAGAAGAAGAAGAAGAAGAAGAAGAAGAAGAAGAAGAAGAAGTGGAAGAAGAAGAAAGAGAAGAAGGGGAAGGAAGAAGAGGAAGAGGAGGTGAAAGAAGTTGAAGAAGAAGTTGAGGAAGAAGAAAAAGTAGTTGATGATAATGAAGAAGATGAAAAAGAAGAGGATGAGGAGGAGGAGGAGGAAGACGAAGAAGAAGAAGAAGAAGAAGAAGAAAAAGAAGAAGAAGAAGAAGAAGAAAAAGAACAAGAAGAAGATGAAGAAGAAGAAGAAGGAGAAGAAATGAAAGGAGGTGAAGAAGATGAAAAAGAAGAAGAGGAAGAAGAGGAAGGAAGAAGTGGAATAAGAAGAGGAGGAAGAAGAAGAGGACGAAGTAGAGGAGGAAGAAAAAGAAGAAGAAGAGAAGAAGATCAGAAGTATTGGAAGAAGTAGATGAAGGCAAATAAGTTGAAGAAGAAAGAGGAGGAGAAGAAGAAGAATAAGAAAAAGAATAAGGAAAAAAGAAGAAACAAGAAGTAAAAGAAGAAGAAGAAGAAGAAGAAGACAAAGAAGAAGAAACATTTGGAGAAGAATAAGAAGAAGAAGAAAAAAAGTAAGGTAGATGAGAAGAAGATGAGGAAGAAGAAGAAGAGGAAGATGAAGAAGAAGAAGAAAAAGAAGAAGAAGATGTAGACGAAGAAGAAGAAGAAGAACAAGAGAGGAAGAAGAAGAAGAAAATGAAGAAGTGGAAGAAGATGAAAATAAGTAGAAGGAGAAGAAGAAGAAGAAGAAGTGGGAAAAGGATAAGGAAAAAAAGAACAAGATGAAATTGTAGTAGTAGAAGAAGAATAAGAAGAGGAAGGAAGTAGAGGAAGCAGAAGAGGAAGAAGAAGAGGAAGATGAAGTAGAAGAAGAAAAACAAAAAGAATTAGAAGAAGGACAAGAAAAAAGAAGAGCAAGAAGAAAAAGAAAATGAACAAGAAGTGGACAAAAAAGAAGAATTAGAAGAAGAAGAAGAAGAAGAAGAAGAAGAAGAAGAAGAAGAAGTAGAAGAGAAAGAAGAAGAAGAAGAAAAGAAGAAAGGAAGAAGACGATGTAGAAGAAGAAGAAGAAGAAGAAGAAGGAGAAGAAGAATAAGAGGAGGAAGGAGAGGAAGAAGAAGAAGAGGCAGAAGAAAAAGAAGTGGAAGAAGAAGAAGAATAAAGAAGAGAAGAAGAAGAAGAAGAGGAAGAAGAAAATGTAGAAAAAGTAGTAGTTGAAGAAGAAGAAGTAAAAGAAGAAGAAGAAGAGGAAGAAGAAGAAGGAGAACTTGAAGAAGAAGTGGAGGGAAGAAGAGGGAGAAGAAGTGGAAGTAGAAGTTGAAGAAGAGGCTGAGGAAGAAGGAAAATAGAAGATGAAGAAGAGGAGAATGATGTAAAAGTAGAAGAAGAAGAATAAGGAGAAGAAAAAGAAGTAGTAGAAAGAAGAAGTAGTAGAAGAAGAAGAAGAAGATTAAGAAGATGAAAAAGAAAAAGAAAAAGTAAGAAAGATATAAATTAATAAGAAGAAGAAGAAGAAGATGGAGAAGAACATGATAAGAAAAAGAAGAGGAAGAAGAGAATTAGGAGAAGAAGAAGATAATGAAGAAGTAGAAGAAGAGGAAGAAATAGTAGAAGAAGTATAGGAAAGTAGAGGAGATAGAAGATGATGAATAAGAGAAAGAAAGAAGGAGAAAAAAAAGAAGAAGAAGAGGAAGAAGTGGAGGAAATAGAAGAAGAAGAAGAAAAAGATGAATAAGAAGAAGAAGGAGAAGAAGAAGATGTAGAAGAAGAAGAAGAAGAAAAAGAAGAAAAACAACAAGAAGAAGTTGAAGAAGAGAATGAAGGAGAAGTAATGAATGTAGAACAAGATGAAGAAAAAAAGAATAAGAAAGGAAAGAAGAAGAGGAATAAGAAGAGGAAGAGGAAGAAGAGGAGGAGGAAGAAGAAGAAGAAGAGGAATAATAAGAAGAAGTTGAGGAAGGCAACAAAGTTGAAGAAGAAAGAGGAGGAGAAGAAGAAGGAGAAGAAGAAAAAGTAGAAGAAGGAGAAAAATAAGAAGAATTCAAAGATGAAGAAGAAGAAGAAGAAGGAGGAGGAGAAGAAGAAGACAAAGAAGAGGAAAAAGTAGTTGAAGAATAGGCAGAAAAAGAAGAATAGTAAGGGAAAAGAGGAAGAATAAGTCGAGGAAGTTGAAGAGCAAGAAGAATTATCAGAAGAAGTAGATGATGAAGAAGAAGAAGAAGAAAAAGAAAAAGAGGAAGAAGAAGAAAAAAAATGAAGAAGAAGATGATGAAGAAGAAGTAAAAGAAGAAGAAGAAGAAAAAAATGAAGAAGAAGATGATGAAGAAGAAGTAAAAGCTGAAGAAAAAGAAGATAAAGGAAAAAAAGAAGAAAAATAAGTTAGAGAAGTAGAAGAAAAAAGTGGAAGAAGAAGTAGAAGAAGAAGAAGAAGAACGAGTAGTAGTAGTAGAAGATGTGGAAGAAGAAGAAGGAGAAGAAGAGGAAGAAGATGAGGAAGAGGAAGATGAAGAAGAAAAAGAAGAATTAGAGGAAGTAGAAGAAGAAAAAGAAGGAGGAGAAGAAAACAAAGATAATGAAGAAGTAAAAGAAGTAAAAGAAGAAGAAGAAGATGACAAGGAAGAAGAAGTAGAAGAAGAAGAAGAAGTAAAAGAAAAAGGAGAAGAGAAATTTGTAGAGGAAGAAGAAGACATTTAAAAAAGAAAGAGAAGAACAAGAAGAAGGAGGACAAAAAGAAGAAAAACAAGAAGAAGAAGAAGAACAAGATAAAGTAGAAAAAGAAGAAAAAGTTGAAGATGAAGAAGAAGAGGAAGAAGGGGAAAGAAGTTGAGGAAGTAGAAGAGGAAGAAGTAGAAGAAGAAGAAGAAGAAGAGGAAGATGAAGCAAAAG
>JAIUJO010002699.1:107500-120000 GCA_023846275.1 Vanilla planifolia
AAGAAGAAGACGAAGAAGAAGGAGAAGACGAAGAAGGGGAAGAAGAAGAAGAAGGAGAAAAATAATAATAATAATAGTAAGAAGAAGAAGAAAGAGGAAGAAGAAGAAGAAGAGGAAGCAAAAGAAGAAGAATAGTCAGAAGAGGGAAAATAAGAGGAAGTAGAAGAGGAAGAATAAGAAGAAAGAAGAAGAAGAAGAACAAGAAGAAGAAGATGAGAGGAAAAATAAGAGGAGGAAGAAGAAGAAGAAGAAGATGATGACGATTAATTCATAGAAAAGAAGAAGAAGAAGAAGATGAAGAAGAAGAAGAAGAACAACAACAACAACAACAAGAACAAGAAGAACAAGAAGAGGAAAGAAGATGATGATGATGAATTACTTGAAGAAGATAAAGAAGAAGAAGAAAAAGAAGAAGAAGAAGAAGAATAAGAAGAAGAGGAAGATGAAGGAGAAGAAGAAGAAGAAAAAGAAGAAGAAGAGAGGAACAAGTAGAAGAAGAAAAAGAAAAAGTGGAACAAGAAGAGCAGGAAGAAAAAGAAAGAAGTCGAACTAGAAGAAGAAGAGGAGGGAGAAGAAAAAGAAAATGAGGAAGAGGAGGAAGAAAGAAAAGAAGAACATGAATAAAAAAAGAAGCAGAAGAAGAAGAAGACTACAAAGAAGACGGGAGGAGGAGGAAGGAGAAGAAGAAGAAGTAGAAGAAGTAGAAGAAGAAGAAGAAGAAGAAGACGAAGAAGTTGATGAAGAAGAAGAAGAATATGATGTAGAAGAAGAAGAAGATGAAGGAGAAGAAGATGAAGAAGAAGAGGAAGAAGAAGAAGAAGAAGAAGAAGAAGAACAAAAAGAAAATGAAGAATAAGAAGAAGAAAAGGAAGGAGATGAAATAGTAAAAGAAGACGAAGAGAAGACATAGAAGAAGAGGAGGAAAAAGAAGTAGAAGGAGAAGTAGAAGAAGAATTTGAAGATATAATAGCAGGAGAAGAAGAGGAAGAAGAAGAAGAAGAAGAGAGGAAGAAGAAGAAGTGGAGAAGAAGAAGAAGATCAAGAAGAAGAAGATGAAGCTGGAGAAGAAAAACATGAAGAAGTCGTAGAGGAAGAAAAAGATGAAGAAGTAAAAAAGATGGAAGAAGAAGAAGAAGAAGTAGAGGAGGAAGAGGTGGAGGAGGAGGACAGGGAGAAGAAGAAGAAAAAGGAGAAGTAGAGGTAGAAGAAGAAGAAGGCTAGGAAGAAGAGGACGAAGAAGAAGAAGAAGAAGAAGAAGAAGAAGAAGGACCAAAAGAAGAAGAAGAAGAAAAAGAAATAGATGAAGAAGAAAAAGTAGAAGAAGAAGAAGAAAGTAGAAGATCAGGAAGAAGAAGAAGAAGGTGGAGAAGAAAAAGAAGAAGATGAAGTCGAAGAGGAAGAAAAGATGAAGAAGTGGAAAACATTTAAGAAGAAAAAGAAAGAAGGTTAGAGGAAGAGGATTAGCAGAAGAAGAAAAAGTAGAAGTAGAGAAGAGGAAGAAGAACAAGACTAAGAAGAAGGGGAGGAAGAAGAAGATGATGATGATGAAGAAGAAGGATTAGAAGAACTATAAGAAGAAGAAGAAGGAAGAAACAAGAAGAAGAAGAAGAAGAAAAAGAAGTGGAGGAAAAAGAGAGAAGAAGAAGTAGATGAGAAGAAAGAAGAAGAAGAAGAAGGAAGAAGACAAAGAAGAAGTGGAAGAAGAAGAAAAAGTAGTAAAAGAAGAAGAAGATGATGAAGTGGAAGAAGAATTGGAGGAGCACAAGGAAGAGGAGAAGGGAGAAAAGAAAAAGTAGAAGAAAGAAGAAGAGAGAAGAAGAGGAAAAAGAAGTGGAAGCAGAAGAAGAAGAAGAAAAAGAAGAAGATGAAGAAGAAGAGAAAGTAGAAGAACAAGAACAAGGACAAGAAGAGAAGAAGAAGAAAAAGAAGAAAAAGAAGTAGAAGACGAAGAAGAAGAAGAAGAAGAAGAAGAAGAAGAAGAAAGAAAAACAAGAAGAACAAGAAGAGCATAAAGTAGTAGAAGAAGAAGAAGAAAAGGATGAGAAGAAGTAGAAGGAGAAGAAGCAGAAGAAGAAGAAGAAGAAGAAGAAAATAAAGAAGAAGAAGAAAGAAGAGGAAGAAGAAGTAGACGATAATTAGTAGTAGTAGAAGAACAAGAAGAACAATAAGAGGAACAAGAGGTGGTGGAAGAGGTGGAAGAAGAGGAAGAAGAAGAAAAATATGAAGAAGAAAAGGAATCGAAAGAAGAAAATTAAGTAAAAGAATATGAGGAAGAAGGAGAAAAGAAGTGGAAGAAGAAATGGAAGAAGAAGAAGAAGACAAGAAGAAGAGTATGAGGCAGAGGAGGACGAAGAAGAAGAAGAAGCCGAAGAAGAGAAGAAGAAGAAGAACTATAAGAAGTAGTAGTAGTAGTAGTAGAAGAAGAAGAAGAAGAAGAAGAAGAAGAAGAAGAAGAAGAAGAAGAGAAGTAGAAGAAGAAGAAGATGATGATGATGAAGAAGATGATGATGAGAAGAAGAAGAAGAAGAAGAAGAAGAAAGAAAAAGAAGAAAAAGAAGAATTAGAAGAAGAAGAAAAACGAGAAGATGAAGGAGAAACTGAAGAAAAAGTTTAAGTAGAAGAAGAAGATGATGATGAAGAAGTAGAAGAATTAGAAGAAGAAGAACAAGAAGGCAAAGAAGATAAAGGGAACGTTGAAGAAGAAGAAGAAGGTAGAAAAGAATAATTAAAAGTAGTAGTATTAGTGAGAAGAAGAAGAAAAAAAGTAGTAGAAAAAGAAGAAGAAGAAGAAGAAGAAGAAGAAGAAAAAGAAGAAGTTTGGAAGAAAAATAAATGAAGAAGTAGCAGAAAAAGAAGAAGTGGAAGAAAAATAAGAACAAGAAGAAGAAGAAGAAGTAGAAGAACAAGAAAAAACAAGAAGTAGAAGAAGAAGAAAAAGAAGTGGAAGAAGAAGAAGAAGAAGAAGAAGAGAAAATGAAGAGCAAAAGTTGGAAGAAGTCAAAGAATAGGATGAAGAAGAAGAAAGAATGGCAGGAAGAAGAGAAAGAACGAGAATAAAAAGAAGAAGAAGAAGAAGAAGATGATGAATTTGAAGATGCAGTAGTAGAAGAAGAAGATGAAGAAGAAGAAGCAAAAGAAAAAAAAGAAGAAGAAAAGCGAGATGAAGAAGAAGAAGAAGAAGAAGAAAATGAAAAAGAAGAAAAAGAAGAAGAGGAAGAAGATGAATAGTAGAAGAAGATGAAGAAGAAGAAGACAAGGAAAAACAGGAGGAAGAAGAAAAAGAAAAAGAAGAAGAAGAAGAAGAGGAGGAGGAAGAAGAAGAAGAAATAGATGAAGAAGAAGTGGAAGAGGAAGAAAAAGATGAAGAAGGGGAAAAATTGCAAGAATATGAAGAAGAAGAGGAGAAGGAAGAGGAGGAGAAGGAGGTGAAGAAGAAAAAGAAGGAGAAGAGGAAATAAAAGAAGAAAAAGAAGAAGAAAAAGAAGAAGAAAAAGAAAAAGATAAAAATGATGAAGAAGAAGGCAAGGAAGAATAAGAGGGAGAAGAAGATGACAATCAGAAGAGAAGAATAAGAACAAGAAGGAGTAGTAGAAGTAAGGAAGAAGAAGTAGTAGATGAAGAAGAAGAAGAAGAAGATGAAATGAAGGAAGAAGTGAAAGAAGAAGAAAAAGGTGAAGAACAAAAGTAGAAGAAGAAGAAGAAGAAGAAGAAGAAGAGAAGAAGAATAGGAGGAGGAGGAGGAGAAGGAAAAAGAGAAATAGAAGAACAAGTTGAAAGAAGGAGGAAGAAGATGGAGAAGAAGAAGAAGTAGAGGAAAAAGAAGTGGAAGCAAAAGAACAAGAAGAAGAAGAAGAAGAAGAAGAACAAGAAGAAGAAGAAGAAGATGAAGGAAAATAAGAAGAAGAACAAGAAGAAGAATAAGAATAAGAATAAGAAGAAGAAGAAAAATAGTAAAAGAAAAAGAAAAAGAAGAAATGAAGAATAAGAAGAAGAAGAAGAAGAAGAAGAAGAAGAAGAGAAGAAGAGGAAGGAAAAAAGAAGGAGAAGAAGGAGAACAAGAAGAAGAAGAAGAAGAAGTAGAAGAATAAGGAGTAGTAGAAGAAGAAGAAGATAAACAGAAGAGGAAGAAGAAGTAGAAGGAGAAGAAGAAGATGAAGAAGAAAATGAAGAAGAAGAAGAAGCAGAAGTAGAAGTAGAAGTAGAAGAAGAGGAAGAAGATGAAGAAGTAGAAGAATGAAAGAAGAAGAAGAAGAAGAAAAAAGAGGAAGAAGAAGAGGGGAACGATGAAGAAGACGATGAAGAAGGAGAAGAAGAAGAGAGGAGAAGTAAAAGAATTAGAAGTAGCAGAAGAAAAGAAGAACAAGAAAAAGTAGAAGAAGAAGAAGAAAAAGAAGAAGGTGTGGTAGAAGAAAAAAATGAACAAGAAGCAGAAGAAAAGTGGAAGAAAAAAACAAGAAGAAGTTGAAAATGAAGACGAAGAAGAAGAAGAAGAAGAAGTGGAAGAGGAAGAAGAGGAATAAAGAAGAAGAAGAAGAAGACGATGAAGAAGAAGAGGAAGATGATGAAGAAGAAGAAGAAGAGAAGAAGAAGACAAAGGAAAAGTAGAAGAAGAAGTAGAAGGGCAAGAAGAAGGAAAAAGAAGAAGAAGATGAAGAAGATGATGATGATGATAACTAGAACAAGAAGAACAAGAAGAAGAAAAAGTAGTAATAGAAGATGAAGAAGAAGAAGAAGTAGAAGATGGAGAAGAAGACGAAAATGAAGACAAAGAAGAAAAGGAAAAGATTGAGAAGAAGAAGAAGAAGAACAAGAATGAGAAAGATGTAGAGAAGAAGAAAAAATGTAGAAGATGAGGAGGAAGATGGAGAAGATGTAGAAAACACGAATAATTAAAACAAGAACAAGAGTAGAAGAAGAAGAAGAAGAAGAAAAAGAAGAAATGAATAAGAAGAATGCGAAGATGAAGGAGAGGAAGAGGAAGAAGTAGTAGTAGAAGATGAAAAGGAAGAAGAATAGTAGAAGAAGAAGAAGAAGAAGAAGAAGAAGAGCAAAAGGAGGAAGAACTTGAAGAGGAGGACGAAGAAGAAGAAGAAAAGGTAGGTAGACATGGAAGAAGAAGAAGAAGAAGAAGAACAAGAAGAAGAGGAAGAAGAATAAAAAAGAGGAGGAGTAGGAGGAAAAAGAAGAAGAAGAAGAAGAAGTAGAAGAAGAGGAGGAAGAAGAAGAAAATAGAGGAAATAACAGTGTAAGCCAAAGAAAACAGAAGAAGAAGAAGAAGAAGAAGAAGAAGAAGAAGAAGATGAAGATGAAGAAAAGAGGAGGAAGAATAAGAAGATGAAGATGAAGAAAAAGAAGAAGAAAAAGTAGTAGAAGAAGAGGAGAGAAGAGAAGAGGAAGAAGAAGAAGCAGAAGAGAGAAGGGGAAGAAGAAGAAGAAGAAGAAGAAGAAGAAAAGAGGAAGAAGAAGAGGAAGAGGAAGAGGAAGAGGAAGGACAAGAGGAAGTGGAAGAGGAAGAAGAAGAAGAAGAGGAAGTTAGAAGAGGAAGAAGGAGAAGAAGAAGAAGACGAGGAAGAAGAAGAAGAAGAAGAAGAAGAAGAAGATGAGAAGAAGGAGAAGAAGAAGATGAGTAAGAAGAAGAAGAAGAAGAAGAAGTGGTAGAAGAAGAAAGAAGAAGAAGTTGAAGAAGATGAAGATGAAGAAGATCAAGAAGAAGAAGAAGAAGAAGAAGATGGTGCTGATGAAGAAGATGAAGATGAAGGTGATGAAGATGAAGAAGAAGAACAACAACAAGAAAAAGTAGTAGTAGTAGTAGTATTAGAAGAAGAAGAAGAAGAAAAAGAAGAAGAAGAAGAAGAAGATGAAGACGATAAAAAAAAGAGTTGGACGAAGAAGAAGAAGAAGAACTAGAAGTAGTAATAGTAATAGAAGAAGAAGAAGAAGAAGAAGAAGAAGAAGTGGTAGAGAAAAGAAAATGAAGTACATGAAAAAGAAGAAGAAGTAGAAGAACAGAAGAGGAAGAAAAAGAAGTAGAGGAAGAAGAAGAAAAAGAAGAAAAAGAAGTGGATGTAGAAGAAGAAGAAGAAGAAGAAGAAGAAGAAGCAGAAGAAGAAGAAGAAGGAAGAAGAAGAAGGTGGAGAAGAAGAGGAGGAAGAAGAGAAGAAGAAGAGGAAGGAGAAGAAGTAGAAGGAGGAGAAGAGAGAAGAGAAGGAGGGAGGAGAAGATGAAGGAGAAGGAGAAGAAGAAGAAGATGAACAAGAAGGAAGAGGAGGAGGAGGAGGAGAAGAAGAATAAGAAGAAGAAGAAGGAGAAGAAGAAGAAGAAGAAGAAGAAGAAGGTGAAGAAGAAGAAGAAGAGGAAGAGGAAGAGAGAAGAAGAAGAAGAAGGAGAAGAAGTAGAAGGAGAAGGAGAAGGAGGAGGAGAAGATGAAGGAGAAGGAGAAGAAGAAGAAGAAGGAGGAGGAGGAGGTGGAAGAAGAGAAGAAGAACAAGAAGAAGAATAAGAAGAAGAAGAAGGAGAAGAAGAAGAAGATGATGATGATGAAGAACAGGAGATTAAGAGGAAGGAGAAAAAGATGAAGAAGGAGAAAAAGTAGAAGAAGAGATGAAGGAAAAAAAGAAGAGGAAGAAGAAGTAAAGAGAAGAAGAAGAAGAAAGAAGAAGAAGAAGAAGAAAAAGAAAGCAGAAGAAGAAGAAGAAGAAGAAGAAGATACATGAAGTAGAAGAAGAACTGGTAGAAGAAGAAGAAGAAAAAGAAGAAGAAGAACCAAAAGTAGAAGAAGAGAAGAAAAGGAAAAGAACATGAATATTTGAAATAGAAGAAGAAGAGGAAGATAAAAGAGAAGTAGAAGAAGGAGAGAAAAATAAACAAGAAGAAAAAGTAGAAGTGGAAGAATAATAATAAGTACAATAGGAAGAACATGAAAAAGAAGAAGTTGAAGGAGAAAGAAAAGAAAAGAAGCAGAAGAAGAAGAAGAAAAAGGAGGAGGAGAAGAAGAAGAAGAACAATGAGCGGAAGATGAGGAAGAATGGAAGAAAATAAGATAAAGAAGAAGAAGGAGAAGAATAAAATAAGAAGAAGAAGAAGAAGAAGGTGAATAAGAAGAAGAAGATGATGATGATGAAGAGTAGAAAGAAGAGAATTAAAGGAATAAGAAAAGTAGTAGAAGAAAAACAAAAAGAAGAAGACGTAAAAGAAAAGGTTGAAGAAGTGCAAGAAGAAGAAGAAGAAAATAATAAAAAGAAGAAGAACAAGAAGAAAAAAGAAGAGGAAGATGTAGAAGGAGAGAAAGAAGAAGAAAAAAAGGGAGAATAGCAAGAAGAAGAAGAAGAAGTAGAACAAGAAGATGAAAAAAAGAAGAAAAAGAACAATAAGAAAGAACGAAGAAAACAACAAGAAGAAGAAGAACAAAAAGAAGAAGTAGAAGAAGAAAAGAAGTAGTAGTAGTAGTGAAGAAGAAAAAGTGAAAGAAAAGGAAGAACAGCAAGGAGGAGGAGGAGAAGAAGAAGAGAAGAAGAAGATAGGAAGGAGAAGAGCATCAACAAGAAGAAGAAGTAGAAGAAGAAAGAGTAGAAGAAGAAAAAAGAGTGGAAGAAGAAGAAGAAGAAGAAGAAGAAGAAGAAGAATTAGAAGAAGAGGGAGAAGAAGAAGAAGAAAAATAAGCAGAAAAAGAAGAAGAAGAAGAAGAAGAAGAAGCAGAAGTCGACGAAGAAGAAGAAGGAGAAGATGAAGAAGAAAAAGATGGAGAAGATGGAGAAGATGAAGAAGTAAAAGATGGAGAAGAAGAAGAAGATGAAGAAGAAGAACAAGTAGCAGAAGAAGAAGAGAAGACGAAGAAGAAGAAGAAAATAGAGAATTAAAATAAGAAGAAGAAGAAGAAGAAGAAGAAGAAGAAGTAGAAGAAGAAGGGATGAAGATTAAGAAGAAGAAGAGAAGAAGAAGAAGAATAAGAACAAGAAGGAGCAAAAGTAGAAGAAGAAGAATAAGAAGAAGGAGAAACAGAAGTTGTAAAAGAAGAATAAGGATAAGAAGAAAAAGAAAAAGATGAAGATGAAGAAAAAAGGTTTAAGAAGATGAAGAAGAAAATGATGAAGAAGAAGAAGAGGAGGAGCAAGAAGAAGAAGAGGAAGAGGAACAAGAAGAAAGTAAGAGAAGTAGAAGGAGAAGGAGAAGGAGAAGGAGAAGTTTATAGAATAAGAAGAAGAACAAGAAGGATAAGGAGAAGAAGAAGAAAAAGAAGTCTAAGAAGATGAAGAGGTTTAAAAGAAGATGAAGTAGAAAAAGGAGAAGAAGAAGAATAATAAGGAGAAGAACAAGAACAAGTTGAAGAAGTATAAGAAAAAGAAGAAGATGGAGTGTAAGATGACGATGAAGAAGTAGAAGAAGAAGAAGAAGAAGAAAAAGAAGAAGTAAGAAGAAGAACGAGAAGAACAAGAACAAGAACAAGAACACGAAGAATTGTAATAATAATAATAATGATAACAATAATAATATTAATAACAACAACAAGAAGTTGAAAAACTCGAAGAAGAAGATGTATAACTATAAGGAAAAGGAGAAGAAGAAGGCAAAAAAGTTGTAGTAGAAGTAGTAGTAGAAGAAGAAGAAGAAGAAGAAGAAGAACAACAACAATAATAAGAAAAACATGAGAGAAAGTGGAAAATTAATAAGAAAAAAAATAAGTAAAGGAGGAAGAAGAAGAAAAAGAAGTGGAAGAAGAAGAAGAAGGAGAGTCAAAAGAGGAAGAAGAAGAAGAAGAAGACAAAGACTACGAAGAAGAAGAAGAAGACTACTATGAAGAAGAAGAAGAAGAAGAAGTAGGTGGATGACGACGGACAAGAAGAAGAAGAAGAAGATGACCAAGAAGACAAAGATAAAAAGAAGAATAAAGGAGGAGGAGACGAGGAGGAAGAACAAGAAGAAGAAGAAGGAAGAAGAAGAAGAATGAGAAGGAGAAGAAGATGTTGAAGATGATGAAGAAGAGAAGAAGAAGGAGAGGAAGAAGAATCAAAATAAGAAGAAAAAATAAGAAGAAGGAAAGAAGTAGAAGAAGAAGAAGAAGAAGAAGAAGGAGAAGAAGACGGAAGAAAGAAGAAGACAAAGAAGAGGATGAAGAAGGAGAAGAATAAGAACAAGAAGAAAAGGAGAAGAAGAAAAAGAAGATGAAGAAGAAGAAAAAGAAGAAGAAAAAGAAGAAGAAAAAGAAGAAGAAGATGATGAAGAAAAGAAGAAGAAATAGAATATTAAAAATAATAATAATAATGTGAAGAAGAAGAAATGAAAGAAGAAGTAGAAGAAGTCGAAGTGGAAGAAGAAGGAGAAGATGTAGAAGAAGAAGAAGAAGAAGAAGAGAGAAGGAGAAGAAGAAGGAGAACGACGAGAAGAAGAAGATGATGAAGAATGAGAAGACAAGAAAGAAGATGGAGAAGAAGAAGAAGAAGTAGTATAAGAAGGGGAAGAAGAAGTAGTATAAGAAGAAGAAGAAGAAGTAGATGACGAAGAAGCATAAAAAGACTAAGAAGGAAAAACCAAACATGAAGAAGAAGAAGTTGATGAGGAAAGAAGAAGAAGAAGAAGGACAATAATAATAATAATGACAATAATAATAATAGTAACGATAATAGTTATAATAAGAATAATAATAAAAATTTGAATAAGAAGAAAAAGATAAAGAAGAAGATGAAGAAAAAGATGAAGAAAAAGAAGAATTAGAAAAAGAAGAAGATGAAGAAGAAAGAGAAGGAGGAGAAGAAGAAGAAGAAAAGGAAGAATAAGAAGATAAAGAAGAAGAAGAAGATTAAGAAGTAAAAGAACAAGAAAAATAAAATAAAGCAGAAGAAGAAGAGAAGATGATGAAGAAGCAGAGGTGGAAGAAGTAGAGAAGAAGAAGAAGAAGAAGAAGAGGAGGAGTAAGGGAGAAGGAGTAAGACGAGGAGGAGGAAGAAGAAGAAGAAGAAGTAATAATATTAATAATAATAACATTAACATCAAGTAGAATAAGAACAAGAAAAAGGAGAAGGAGATAGAGAAAAAAAAGAAGAAGAAGATGATCATGAATAAGAAGAGGAAGAGCAAGAAGAAGAAGAAGAAGGAGAAGAAGAAGTGGAAGAAAAAGGAGAAGGCGGAGAAGAAGAAAAAGTAGTGGAAGTAGAAGAAGAAAATGAACAAGAAGAAAAAGAAGAGGAGGAAGAAGTTAAAGAAGAAGAGGAAGAAGAAGAAGAAGGAGAAGAAGGAAAACAATAAGAAGAAGTAGAAGAAGACAAAGGGGAACAAGAAGAAAGAGAATGATAATAAGAAAAAAAAGAAGAAGAAAGAGAAGAAGAAGAAGAAGAAGAAGAAAGGAAAAGAAGAAGAAGAAGAAGAACAAATAGTGGAAAAAGAAGAAGAAGAACAAGAAGAAAAAGAAGAAGAAGAAGATGAGGAAGTAAAAAAATGAGATGAACAAGATAATGACGATGAACCAAAAGAAGAAGAAGAAGAAGAAGGAGAAGAAGAAGAAGAAAGAGAGGAAGATGATGAATAACAAGTAGAAGAAGAAGAACGAGAACAAGAACAAGGAGGATAAGAAGAAGAAGAAAAAGATAAAAAAGAAGAAAAAGTAAAAGAAGAATAAAAAGTAAAAGAGAAAGAAGAAGATGTACAAATAGAAGAAGAAGAAGAAGTAGAAGATGAAGAATAAGAAGAAGAAGTTGAGAAGAAGGAAGAAAAAGAAGAAGAAAAAGGAGAAGAACAAGAACAAGTAGAAAAATTAAAGAAGGAGAAGAAGAAGAGGAAGAAGGAGAGAGGAAGAAGAAGAATAGTTATAATAACAACATTAATAATAATAATAATAATAATAATAATGACAATAAAAGTAGAATAAGAAGAAAAAGGAATAGAAAAAAGGACAAGAACAAGAAAATGAAGTAGAAGAAGAAGATGATGAAGTAGAAGAAGGAGAAGGAGAAGAAGAAGAGGAAGAAGAAGTAGAAGAAGAACAAGAAGAATATATACATTAAGAAGAAGTGGAAGATTAATAAGAAATAGAAGAAGTAGAAGAGTAATAAGAAAAGGAGGAGCAAGAAGAAGAAGAAGAAGAGGATGTTGAAGAAGAAGAAGAAGAGGAAGATGAATAAGAAGAAGAAGTAGAAAGCGAAGGCTAAGAAGAAGAAGATGATGATGATGACGATGACGATGGTGAAGAAGAAGAAGAAGAAGAGGAAAGGAAGAAGAAGTGGAAGAAGAAAAAGAAGGAAGAAGGAGAAGAATGAGAAGAAAGAAGAGATGATGATGAAGATGAAGTAGAAGAAGGAGAGGAAGAAGAAGAAGAAGAAGAAGAGAAGATAAAGAAGAAGATGATGATGGTGAAGAAGAAGTTTAAGAAGATGGAGAAGAAGAAGAAGAAGAGGAAGAAGAGGAAGTAGAAGAAGATGAAGAAGAAAAAGAAGAAGAACAAGAAGAAGAAGATTTGGAAGAAGATGAAGTAGAAGAAGAAGAAGAAGAAGTGGAAGAAAAAGAAAAAAAGAAGAAGTAGAAGAAGAATAAGAATAAGAAGAAGGAGTAGAGAAAAAGATGAAGAAGTAGAATAAGAAGATAAAGAAAAGGAGCAGATGAGGAAGAAAAAGAAGAAGAAGAGGAAGAAGAATAACAAGAGGATGAATAAAAAGATGTAGAATAAGAAGATGAGGAAGAACAAAAACAAGAAGTAGAAGAAGAAGAATAAGAAAAAGAACAAGAAGATGAAGAAGAAGAATAAGCCGTCGTAAAGTAGGAGAGGAAGAAGAAGAAGAAGAAGAAGAAGAAGAAGAACGAGATGTAGAAGAAGAACATGAAGAAGCAGGAGAAGAAGAAGAGGAGAATGTTGATGAAGAAGAATCTAAAGAAGAAGAAGGGGAAGAAGTTGAAGAAGAAGAAGGAGAAGAAGAAGTAGATGAGGAAGAAGAAGAAGAAGTCAAAGAACAAAAAAACGTAGATGAAGAAGAAATAAAAGAAGGCAAAGAAGAAGAGGAAGAAGAAGAAGAAGAAGAAGAAGTAGAAGAAAAATAAGAAGAAAAGAAGAAAAAGAAGAAGAATAATTAGAAGTAGAAGAAGAAAAAGAACAAGAAGAAGTAGTAGAAGAAGAACAATAATGAGAGGAAGGGGAAGAAGTAGAAGAAGAAGAATAAGAAAAGAAGAAGAAGAAGAAGAAGAAGAAGAAGAAGAAGAAGAAGAAGAACAAAAGAAAGAGAAGAAAAAATATAATAAGAGAAGAAGAAGAAGAAAAAGTAGAAAAAAGGAGGAGGAGAAGGAGAAGAAGAAGAATAACAAGAACAAGAAGAAGTAGAATAAGAAGAAGAAAAAGATAAATAATAAGAAAAAGTAAGAAGAATAAAAAGTTAAAGAGAAAGAAGAAGATGTACAAATAAAGAAGAAGAAGTAGAAGATGAAGAATAAGAAGAAGTCGAAGAAGAAGAAGAAAAGAAGAAGAAAATGGAGAAGAACAAGAACAAGTAGAAAAATTAGAAGAAAGAAGAAGGAAGAAGAAG
>JAIUJO010001721.1:7500-10000 GCA_023846275.1 Vanilla planifolia
CAACCCGTTCTCCTTCTTCTTTTTCTCCTTCATCTTTCTCTTCTTTTTCTTCTTCTTCCTCTTCATCAACATCTTCTTTTTCTTCTTCTACTTCTCATTCTTCTCCTTCTTCTCTGTCTCCTTCTTCTTCTTTTTTCCAATTCTTCTTCTTATTCTCCTTCTTTTTTCTTCTACTTTTTTCTTCTTCATTTTCTTATTCTTCTATTTCTTCATCTACTTTTTCCTCTTCTTCTTCTTTTCCTTCTTCCACTTCTTTTCTTTCTTCTTCTTCTTCCTCTTCTTTTTCTTCATCGTCTTGTTCTTATGCTTCTCCATCTTCTTCTTCTTTTTCTCTATCTCCATATTTTTTCTTCTTCTTCTTCTACTTCTTCTTCATCTTCATCTTAGTCTTCTTCTTCTTCTTCATCAACTTCTTCTTCTTTGACTTCTTCTTCTCCAACTTCTTCTCTTTCTTTAACTTCTTCTTCTTCTTCTCCTTCTTCTTCTTCTCCTTCTTTTTATTCTTGTTCTTGTCCTTGTTCTTCTTCTTAGTAGTCTTCTTGTTCTTCTTTTTATTCTCCTTCATGTTCTTCTTTTTCTTCATCTTCTTCTTTGCCTAATTCTTCTTCCTCTTCTTCACCTTGACCACCTTCTTCTTCTACTTCTTTTTCTTCTTCTACTTTACCATCTTCATCATCATCATTATAATCACCTTCTTCTTCTTCTTCTTCTTCTTTTTCTTCTTCTTCTTCTCCTTCTCTACTTTTTACTTCTTCTTCTTCTTCTTCTTCTTCTTCTTCTCCTTCTTCTACTTCTGCTCCTTCTTCTTCTTCTTCTTCCTTCATCTTCTTCATCTTTGTCATCTTCTAAATCTTCCTCTTCCTCTTCTTTGTCATCTTCTTCTAATTCTTCTTCTTCATCTTCTTCTACTTCTCTTGGTAAACTTCTTCATCTTCTCCTTCTTCTTCTTCTTCTTCAGCTTCTTCCTCTTCTTCTCCTTCTTCTTCTCCTCCTTCTTCTCGTTCTCATTCTCCGTCTCCTTCCATTTATTCTTCTTCTTCTTGTTCTTCTTCTCATTTTTTCCTCTCTTGTTCTTCGTCTCCTTCTTCTTCTTGTTCTTCTTCTTCTTCTTCTTGAAGATCTCCTTTTTCTTCTTCTTCTTCATCTTCTTCTTCTTCTTGTTCTTCTACTTCAACTTCCTCTGCTACTCCTAATTCTTCTTCTTCTTGTTCTTCTTCCTCTTCTTCTTCTTCTTCTTCTTCTTCTACCTCTTCTTCTTCTTTTTCTTCTTCTTCTTCTTCTTCTTCTTCCTCTTCTTCGTCTTCTTCTTCTTCTTCTTCTTCTTCTTCTTCTTCTTCATCTTCCTCTTCTTCTTCTTCTTCTTCTTCTTCTCCTTCTTATTCTCCTTCTTCTTCTCCTTCCTTCTTCTCCTTCTTCATCTTCTTCTTCTTCTCCTTCTTCTCCTTCTTCTCCTTCTTCTTCTTCTCCTTCTTCTTCTCCTTCTTCTCCTTCTTCTTCATCTACTTCTTCTTGCACTTCTTCTTCTTCTTCTTCTTCTTCTCCACTTCTTCCTCTTCTTCCTCTTCTTCTTCTTCTTAATTTTGTTCTTCTTCTCTTCCTTCTTCATCTTCTTTTGCTTTGACTTCTACTTCTTCATCTACTTCGTCTTTTGCTCTGCCTATTTCTACTTCTTTTTCTACGTCTTCTTCTGCTTTGCCTTCCACTTCTTCTTCTTCAACTTCTACTTCCTTTTTTCTTCTTAATAATATTATTATTATTATTATTATTATTCTTTTTCTTCTCCTTCTTCTTCTTCAACTTTTTCTTCTTCTTTTCTTCATCTTCTTCCTCTTCTACTTCTTCTCCTTCTTCATGATCTCCTTCTCCTTCTAGTTCTACATCTTCTTCTTCTTCTTCTTCTTCTTATTCCACTTCTTTTTCTTTTTCTTCTACTTAATCTCCTTCATCAACTTGTTCTTTATCTTCGTATTCTTGTTTGACTTCTTCTTCATCTTCTTCTTCTTCTTCTTCTTCTTCTTTGTTTCTTCTAATTCTACTTCTTTTTCTTCTACTACTAATTCTTCTTCTTCAACTTCTTCTTCGTCTTCTTCTTTTCATCTTCTTTGTCTAATTCTTCTTCTTCTTGTTCTTGTTCTTCTTCTACTTCCTTCTTTTCTTGTTCTTCTTCACAATCATCAAATTCTTCCTCTTCTTCTTCTTTTTCCTCCTCATCTTCTTCTTCTACTTCTACTTCTTCTTCTTCTTCTTTATCTTCTTTTTCTTCTTCTTTTTCTTCTTCTTCTTGTACTTTTTCTTCTTCTATTTATTTTTCTTCTTCTTCTTCTTTCTGTTCTTCTTCTCCTTTGCTTCACCTCCTTCTTCTCCTTCTTCATCGTCGTATTCTTCTTCTTCTTCTTCCCCTTCTTCTTTGTCTTTTCTTCTGCTTCTTCTTTTTCTTATTCATTATCATCATCATCAACCTCTTCTTCTTCATCTTCAACTTATACTTCTTCTCATGTTC
>JAIUJO010001721.1:15000-32500 GCA_023846275.1 Vanilla planifolia
TTGTTCTTATTCTTCTTCTTCTTCTTCTTCTTCTTCTTCCTTTTAAAAATAATCTTGTTCTTCTTCTTCTTCTTCTTTTTCCTCCCAATTTTCTTTTGCTTATTCCTTTTCTTCTTCTTCTCCTTCTGCTTCTTCATCTTCTTTATCATCATCTTTTTCTTCTTCTTCATCTTCATCTTCTACTTCTTCTTTATCCTTTACTTCTTCTTCTTCTTATTCTTCTTCTTCTTCTCGTTCTTCTTCATCTTCTTCTTCTTCTGCTACTACTTCTTGTTCTCCTTCTCCTTCTTCTTCTCTTCTTCTTCTTCACCTTTTCTACTTCTTCTACATCTTTCTCTTCTACTACATCTTCATCTTTATCTTCATCTACTTCTTTTTCGTCTTTTTCTTCTTCTTCTTCTTCTTCTCCTTCTTCTTCCTCGTCCTCTTCTTTTTTTTTTCTTCTTTTTTTCTTCTGCTTGATCATCATCTTCCTCTTCTTCTTTTTCATCCTCATCGTCATCATCATCATTGTTATCTTCTTCTTCTTCTTCTTCTTCTTATTCTTTTTTTCTTCTTCTTTGCCTTCATCATCTTCTTCTTCCTCTTCTTTGTATTCTTCTTCTTCAACTTCTTCTTTTTCTTCTTCTTTTTCTTCTTTTTCTTCTTCTTCTTCTTCTTTCGTCTTCTTATTCTTCTTCTCCTTCTTGTTCTTCTTCTTCTTCTTCTTTGTTATCTTCTTCTTCTTCTTGTTCTTCTTTGTCTTCTTTTTCTTCTCCTAGTTTTTCTTCTTCGTCTTCTTCTTCTTTTTCTTCTTCTTCTTCTACTTCTTCTATTTCTTCTTCTTCTTCTTCTTTTCCCTTGCTTTTTTCTTCATCTTCTTCTCCTTCTCCTTCTCCTTCTTCTTTTTCTTGTTCTTCTTCTTTGTCATCCTCTTCTTCTTCTTCTTCTTTCTCATTTTGCTTCTTCTTCTTTATTGCCTTCTTCTTATTCTTTGTCTTCTTCTCCTTCTTCTTTGTCGTGTTTGTCGTTGTCTTATTCTTTTTCTTCTTCTTCTTCTCCATCTTCATCTTCCTCTTCTTGTTCTTCATCTTCTATATTATCTTCTTCAACTTTTTTGTCTTCTTCTTCTTCTTCTTCTTCTTCTTCTTTTTCTTACACTTTTTTGTTTTCTTCTTCTTTTTCTTTGTCTTCTTCTTTTTCTTTGTCTTCTTCTTTTTCTTTGTCTTCTTCTTTTTTTCTTCTTTGTCTTCTCCTTCTTCTTTACTTTTTGCTTCTTCCCCCTCTTCTTCTTCTCCCTCTTTTTCTACTACTTATTTTTCTACTTCTTTTTCTTCTACTTCTTCAACTTCTTCATCTTCTTCATCTTTGTCATCGTCTTGTTCTTCTTCTTTTTCTTCTTCTTCTTCTTCTTCTTCTTCTTTTTCTTCTTCTTCTTATTCTTCTTCTTCATCATCTTCATCATCATCATCACCATCATGTTTCACTTCTTCTTCTTCTTCTTCTTCTTCTTCTTTTTGTTCTTTTCTTCATCGTCTTCTTCCTTCTTCTCCTTCTTCTTCTTCTTCTCCTTATTCTTCCCCTTCTTCGTCTTATTATTCTTGTTCTTCTCCTCCTCCTCCTCCTTCTTCTTCTCCTTTTATTTCACTCCATCTTCTTCTTCTTCTCGTTCTTCTTCTTCTTCTTCTTCTTCTTCTTCTTCTTCTTCTTCGTCTTCTTCTTCTTATTCTTCTTCTTCTACTACTTGATCTCCTTGTTCTTCTTCTTCTCTTATTATTCTTCTTCTTCGCTTCTTCTTGTTCTTCTTCTTCTTCTTCTTCTACTTCATCTTCTACTTCTACTTTTTTTTCTTCTTCTTCTTCTCTTGCTCTTCCAACTTTTTCATGTTCTTCACCATCATCTTTTTCTTTTTCATCATCTTCATCATCTTCTTCTTCTTCTACTTTATCCTTTACTTCTTCTTCTACTTCTTCTTCTACTTCTTCTTCTTCTTATTCTTCTTCTTCCTCTTCTTCTTCTTCTTCTTCTTCCCCTCCTCCTCCTCCTCCTTCTTCTTCTTCTTCTCCTCCTCCTCCGTCTTCTTCTTCTTCTTCTCTTTTTCTCCTTCTTCTACTTCTTCTTCATCATGTACTTCTTCATCTTTATCTTCATCTTCTTCTTTTCTGTCTTGCTCTTCTTCTTCTTCTTCTTCTTCTTCTTCTTTGTCTTCTTCTTTTCCTTATTTTTCTTATTCCTCTTATACTTCTTATTCTTCTTATTCTTCTTATTCCTCTTCTTCTTTTTCTTCTCCTTTTTTATCATCATCATCATCTTCTTCTTCTTCTTCTAGTTCTTCCTCTTCTTTGTATTCTTCTTCTTCATCAATCTTCTTCCTTTTCTTCTTTTTCTTCTTTTCCTTCTTCATCTTCCTCTTTCTCTTCTTTGTCTTCTACTTCTCCTATTTGTTCTTCTTCTCCTTCACTTACTTCTTCCTTTTCTTCTTCTTTTCCTTCTTCTTTGTCATCTTCTTCTTCCTCTTCTTCTTCTTTGCCTTCTTCTTCTTGTTCTTCTTCTTCATCTTCTTCTTCTTCCTCTTCTTCTTCTTCTTCTTCTTTTCCATCTCTTTTTTCTTCTAGTTCTTCTACTTCTACTTCTTCTTCTTCTTCTTCCTCTTCTTCTTCTTCTTCTTCTCCTTCTTTTCCTTCTACTTCTTCTTTTTCCTCTTCCTCTTCCTCTTCTTCTACTTCTCCTTCTCCTTCTTCTTCTTCTTTTTCTTCTTCTTCTTCTTCTTCTTCACTATTTTCCTCTTCTTCTTCTTCCTCCTCCTCCTCCTCTTCTTCTTCTTTGTCTTCTTCTTCTACTTCCTTTTTTCTTCTTCTTCTTTGTCATCTTCTCCCTCTTCTTTGTCTTATTTTTCTTTATCTTCTTCTTCTTGTATTTCTTCTGCTTCTTCTTCTTCTTCTTCTTCTTCTACTATTTCTATTCATCCTCTTTTTTTCTTCTTCGCCTTCTTCATCTTCTTCTTATTCTTCTTCTTCTTCTTCTTATTCCTCTTCTTCTTCTTCTTCATCTCCTTCTTCTTCTTCTTTTTCTTTGTCTTCTTCTTCTTCTCCTTCTTTTTCTTCTTCTTTATATTCTTCTTCTGCCTCTTCTTCTTCTTCATCTTCTTCTTCTTCCTCTTCCTCTTCATCTTCTTCTCCTGAGTGATCTAGTTCTACTTCTTCTTCAAATTCTTCTTCTTCTACTACTACTACTACTGCTTCTTCTTTTTCATCGTCTTCTTCTTCTTCTTCTTCTTCTTATTCTTCATCGTCTTCCTCTTCTTCTTTGTCTTCTTTGTTTTCTTTATTTTCGTCTTCTTCTTCTTCCATTGTGTCTCCTTAATCTTCTTCTACTTCCTCTTTGCCTTCTTCTTTTTCTTCATTTTCTTCTACTTTGTATACTTCCTCTTGCCTTCTTCTTTTTCTTCATTCTTCTTCTTTGTCCCTTCTCTTTCTTCTTCTTCTCTTCTCCGTCTTCTTCTTCCTTCTTTTCCCTCTTCTTCTCTTGGTCTTCTCTCTCTTTTTCTTCTTCTTTCTTCTCTTCTACTTCTTCTTCTCTCCTCCTTTTCGTATCTTTTTCTCTTCTACTTGTTCTTCGTCTTCCTCTTCTTCTTCTTCTTCTTCTTTTTCCACTTCTTCTTCTTCTTCTTCTTTTTCATCTTCTTCCTCTACTTCTTTTTGCTCTTCTTCTTCTTCTTCTTCATTATCTTCTTCTTCTTCATTATCTTCTTCTTCTTCTTCTTTGCCTTCTTCTATTTTGTCTTCCTCTTCATCTTCTTCTCCTTCTTCTTCACTTTCATCTCCTTCCATTCTTCTTCTTCTTCCCCTTCTTCTACTTCTTCCTCTTCTTCTTTCTCTTCTTCATCTTCTTCTTTGTCTTCTTCTTGTTCTTCTTCTTCTTCATCTTGATCTTCTTCTTCTTCTTCTTCTTCATCATCTTCTTCTTCTTCTACTTTTCCTTCTTCATAATCTTCCACTTCTTTGCCTTCCTTTTCTTCGTCTCCTTCTTCTTCATCATCTTCTTCTTCTTTTCTTCTTCTTCTTCTTCTTCTTCTTTTCTTCTTCTACTTTTTTACTTCTTCTTCTTCTTCTTATTCTTCTACTTCTTCTTCTTCTTACTCAACTACCTCTTCTTCATCACCATCATCTTGTTCATCATCTTCTTCTTCTACTTCTTCCTCTTCTTCTTCTCCTTCTTCTTCTCCTTCTTCTTCTCCTTCTTTTTCTTCTTCTCCTTCTTCTTCTTCTTCCCGTTCCTCTTTTACTCCTTTTTCTTCTTCTTCTTCATCCTCTATTTCTTCTTTCTCCTAATTCTTCTTCTTCTTCTTCTTCTCCTCCTTTTTCTTCTCGTTCTTCTTCTCCTTCTTCTTCTTCTCCAACTTCTTCTTCTCCTACTTCTTCTTCCTCTTCTTCTTCTTCTTTTTATTCTTCGTCTTCTTCTTCTTGGTCTTCATTTTCTTATTATAGTTATTAATATTATGATTGTTATTATTATTCTTATTTTTCTTCACTTCTTTCTTCTTCTTCACATTCTTCTTCATCACCTTATTCTTCTTCTTCTACATCTCTACTTTTTCTTCTTATTCTTCTTCGTTTTTTCTTCTTTTTCTTCTTCTTGTTCTTCTTCTTCTTCTACTTGTTCTTCTTCTACTACTCCTAATTCTTCTACTTCTTTTTCAACATCTTCTTCTTTTCTTTTCCTTTGTCATCTTTTTCTTCTTTGTGTTCTTCTTCTTCTTCTTCTCTATCTTTTTCATCTTCTACTTCTTCTTCTTCTTCTTCTTCTCCTTCTCCTCCTCCTCCTCCTCCTTCTCCTTCTTCTCCCTCTTCTTCTTCTTCTTCTACATCTTCTTCTTCTTCCTCCACTTCATTGTCTTTTTCGTCTTCTTCTTCTTCTTCTTATTCTTCTTTGTCTTCTTCTTCTACTTCATCTCTATTTTGTTCTTCTTAGCCTTCTACTTCTTCTATTTTGTTCCTCTTGTTCTTCTTATAATACTTCTTTTATTTCTTTGTCCTCTTCTTCTTCATCTTCTTCTTCTTCTTCTCCTTTCCACTTCTTCTTCTTCTTCATCATCATCATCTTCTTCTTCATCTTCTTCTTGTTTTTCTTCTTCTTCTTTTACTTCTTCTTCTCCTTCTTGTTCTTCTTCTACTACTACATCTACTATATTACTTCTTCTTCTTCCTCTTCTTCTACAAATTCTTCTTCTTTTTCTTCTTTATCTTCGTCTTCTTCTTTGTAGTCATATTATTATTATTATTACTATTATTATAATTATTATTATTTTTTTTATTGTTGTTATTATTTTTCTTATTATTATTTTTATTCTTATTCTTCTTCTTTTTCATCATCTTTATCTTATTTTTCTTCTTCTTCTTCTTCTTCTTCTTCTTCTTCTTCTTTTTCTTCCTTCCTTCTTTTACATTATCATCATCATCTTCTTCTTCTTCTTCTTCTTCTTCTTCTTCATCTTCTTCCTCTACTTCTTCTTAATGTTCTTCTATTTCTTCTTTCCCTTCTTCTTTTTCTTCATCTTCTTCCTCTTCATTTTGATCTTCTTCTTCATCTCCTTCTTCTTCTTCTCCATCTTCTTCTTCCCCTTCTTCTTCTCCTTCTCTTCTTTCTTCTTCTTCTTCTTTTTCAGCTTCCAATTCTCCTTCTTCTTCTTCTACTTCATCAGCTTCTTCTTGTTGTTCTTCTTCTTCGTTGTCTTCTTCTTCTTCTTCTTCATTGCCTTCATCTACTTTGTCTTCCTCTTTGTCTTCTTCTTCTTCTCCTTCTTCTTCATCACTTTTAGCTCCATCCCATCCTTCTTCTCTCTTTCTTCTACTTCTTCTTATTCTTCTTCACATTCATCTTTTTCTTCTTCTTCTTATTTGTCTTCTTCTTCTTGTTCTTCCTCTTCTTCATCTTCTTCTTCTTATTATTCTTCATCTTATGTCTTCTTCTTCTATTTCTACTTCTTTTTCTTCTTCTTCTTCTAATTTTTCATCTTCATCGTCTTCCTCTTCTTCGTCTTCTTCTTCTTCTTTTATTTTTTCTTCTTTCACTTCTTCCTTTACTTCTTCTTCTTCCCCTTCTTCTTCTTTCGCTTCTTCATTTTCTTCTCCTTAGTCTTCATCTTGTTCGTCCTCATTTTCTTCTTCTTCCTGCTCTCCATCAAAATCATCTTCGTCTTCATTGTTATTGTCATCTTCATCTTCTACTTTTTCTTTTTCTTCTTCACCTTCTTCTTCTTCCTCTTTCTATTCTTCTTCTTTTTCTTCATCATCATCATCTTCTTCTTCTTCTCCTTCTTCTTCTTCTCCTTCTTCTTCTACTCCTTTGTCTTCTCCTTATTATTTACTTCTTCTTTGTCTTCTTCTTTATCTTTTTCTTCTTCTTCTTTATCTTCATCATCATCTTTTCTTCTTATTCTTTTTCTTCTTCTTTTACTTCTTCTTCTTCTTCTTCTTCTGTTTCTTATGCCTGTTCTTCGACTTCTTCTTCTTCTTCATCCTCTTCTTCTTTGTGCTCGTCTTCTTCCATTTCTTCTTCTTATTCATCATCATCATCATCTTCTTCTTCTTCCTATTCTTCTTCTTCTTCTTCTTCTCCCTTTTCTTCTTCTTCTTTGTCTTCTTCTTCTTCTTCTTTGTCTTCTTCTTCTTTTTCATGATCACCTTCTTCTTCTTCTTCTTATTCTTTTTATCCTTCTTCTTCTTCTTTTTTTTCTTTTTATTATTCTTCTTGTCGTTCTTTTTCTTCTACTTCATCTTCTTTTTTCTTCTTCTTGTTACTTTCATTTTCTTATTCTTCATCTTCTTCTTCTTCTTCGCCTTTTTTATCTTCTTTCTCATCTGCTTTGTCCTCTTCTTCTTCTTCTTGTACTTCCTCTTCTTCTTTGTCTTCTTCTTCTTCTAATTCTACTTCTTCTTAGTCATCTTCTCTTCCTCCTTCTTTTTCTTCTTCTTCTTCCTCTTCTTCTATCTCTTCTTCTTATTCTTTGTCTTCTTCTTCTTCTACTTCTTATTTTTCTTCTTCTTCTTCTTTTTCTTCTCCCATGACTTCTACTTGTCTTTTGTGTAGTTCTTCTTCTTCCTCTTCATCCTCTTATTCTTCCTCTTTTTCTTCTTCTTCTTCCTCTTCTTCATCTTCTTCTTCATCGTGTCTTTCTTTTCTTCTTCATCATCATCGTCTTTTTCTTCTTATTTTTCATCTACTACTACTTCTTCTTCTTCTCTTACTTCTTCTTTTTCTTCTTCTTCTTCCCATTTATCTTCTTGCTCTTCATCTTCTTCCTCTTCTTCTTCTTCTTCTTCTTCTTCTTCCTTTTCTTCTCCTTGTTCTTCTTTTTCTTCTTCTTCTTGTTACACTTCTTCTTTTTCTTCTTCTTCTCTTCTTGTTCTTCTTCTACTACTACTACTTCTATTTCTTCTTATTTTTCTTCATCTACTTCTTTTTTACTTTCTTCTTCTTCTTGTTCTTGTTCTTGTTCTTCTTCTTATTGTTCTTGTTCTACTTCTTATTATTCCCCTTCTTCTTCTTTTACTCCTTCTTACTCTCCTTTGTCTTCGTCTTCTTCTTCTTCTCGATCCTCTTCAACTTCTACTACTTTTTCTTCTTCTTCTCCATGTTCTTCTTCTTCTTCTTTTTCTTCTTCTTCTTCTTCTTCTTCCCCTTCTTCTTCCTCTTCTTCTTCTTCATCATCTTCTTCTTCTTTGTCTTATTCTTCTTCTCCTCCTCCTCATCCTTCATCATCTTCTTCTTCTTCTTCATCTTCTACTTCTTCCTCTTCTTCTTCTTCTTCGCCTACTTCTTCTCCATCTTCATATTCTTCTACTCCTTTTCTCTTTTTTCTTGATCCTCTTCTTGTTCTTGTTATTGTTCTTCTTCTTCTTCTTCTTTTACTTCATCCTCTTCTTCTTTGTCTTGTTCTACTTTTGCTTCTTCTTCCTCTTTATCCTCTTCTTCTTCATCTTATTCATCTTGTTAGTCTTCCTCTTCATCATCATCTTCTTCTTCTTCTTCTTCTTCTTCCTCTTCTATCTCTTCTTCTTCTTCCTCTTCTACGTCTACTTCTTTGTCATCTCTTCTTCTATCTTCTTCTTCTTGCTCTACTTTTTCATCTTCTTCTTCTACTACTTCTACTTCTTCTTCATCTTTTTCTTCTTCTTCCTCTTCTTCCTCTTCTTCTTCTTTCACTTCTTCATCTTCTTCTTCTTCTTCTTCTTCCTCGTCCTTCTCCTCTTGTACTTCTTCTTCCTTGTCTTCTTTTTCTCTCTTTTTGTTGTTCTTCTTCTTCTACTTGTTATATCCTTCATCTTCTTCTTCTTCATCATCTTATTGTTCTTCTTCAACTTCATCTTATTCTTCTTATTCTTATTCTTATTCTTATTCTTATTCTTCTTCTTCTACTTCTTCTTCCTCTTCTTCTTCTACTTCCTCTTCTTCTTCTACCTCTTCTTCATCATCTTCTTCTTCTACTACTTCCTCCTCTTCATCTTCTTCTTCCTCTTCTTCTTCTTCCTCATCTTCGTCTTAATCTTCTTACATCTTTATCTTTTTTTGCTTGCCTTCTTCTTGTTCTTCTTCTTCTTCTTCTTCCACTTCTTCTTCTTCTTCCCTTTCTTCTTCTCATTCTCCTTCTTCTTTTTCTTCTTCTTATTGTTCTTCTTCTTTCTCTTCATCAACTTATTTGACTTCTTCAGTTTTCTCTTCTTCTACCTCTTCTTCTTCTTATTCTTTCTCTTTGACTTCTTCTCCTTCTTCTTCTTCTTCTTCATCTTCTCCTTCTTGTTCTTATTCTTCATCATCATATTCTTATTCTTAGTCATCATAAGCATCTTCTTCTTCTTAATATTCTTCTCCTTTTCTTCCTCTACCTCTTTTTCTTCTACTTATTCTTCATCATCTTTTTTTGCTTTTTCTTCTTCTTCTTCTTCTTCTTTGTCTTCTTCATCTTCTTCTTCTTCTCCCCCTTCTTCTTCTCCCACTTATTCTTCTTTTTCTACTTCTTCTTCTTCTTTGCTGTCTTCTTCTCCTTCTTCTTCTTTGACTACTTCTTCTTCGCCTTCATCTTCTTCTTCTTCTTCAACTTCAACTTTTTCTCCTTCCCCTTCATCTTCCTCTCCATCATTTTCTTCTTCTTCTTCTTCTTCTCTTTCCTCATCATCATGATCTTCATCTTCTACTTCTTCTTCTTCTTCTTCCTCTAGTTCTTAATTTTGTCTTCCTCTTTTTCTTAAACATCATCTTCTTCTTCTTGCTTTTCTTTTTCTTCTTCTTCTTCTTCTTCCTCTTCTTCTTCGTCTTCTTCTTTTCTTCTACTTCTTCTTCTTCATATTTTTCTATTTCTTATTCTTCTTTTTTTTCTTCATCTTCTTCTTCTTCTTTCTTCTTCTTCTTCTTCTTCTACTACTACTACTACTTCTTCTTCTTCCTCCTCCTCCTCTTCTTCTTCTTCGTTTTCTTCCTCTTCTTCTTGTTCTTTTTCATATTCATGTTCTTCGCCTTTGTCTTCTTCTTCTTCCACTTCTTCTTCTACTTCTTCTTTGCCTTCTTCTTCTTCTTCATATTCTTCTTCTTATTCTTCTTCTTCTTCTTCTACTTCTTCTTCTTCTTCTTCTTTTCCTTCTTCTCCTTCTTCTTCTTATTCTTCTTCTTCTTATTATTATTCCTTTTCTTCTTCGTCTTCTTCTTCTTCTCTTTCTTCTTCTTCTCCTTTTATCTCACTCCATCTTCCTCTTCTTCTTCTTCTTCTTCTTCTCCATCTTCTCCCTCTTTTTCTTCTTCTTCTAATTTTTCTTCTTCTTCTTGTTCTGGTTTTTATTTTATTCTTCTTCTTTTTCTTCTCCTTCTTTTGCTTCTCCTTCTTCTTTTTCTTCTTCCTCCTCCTCTTCAACTTCTTCTTCCTCGTCTTCTTTTTTCCCTTTTTGTTGTTCTTCTTCTACTTTTTATATCCTTCATTTTCTTCTTCTTCATCAACTTATTGTTCTTCTTCAACTTCATCTTCATCTTCTCATTCTTATTCTTATTCTTCTTCAACTTCTTCTTCCTCTTCTTCTTCTACATCCTCTTCTTCTTCTACGTCTTCTTCTTCATCTTCTTGTTTTACTACTTCTTCTTCATCTTCCTCATCTTCGTCTTAATCTTCTTACATCTTTATCTTCTTTTTGTTTGCCTTCTTCTTCTTCTTCTTTCACTTCTTCTTCTTCTTCTTCTGTTTCTTCTTCTCGTTCTTCTTCTTCGTTCTCTTCTTCAACTTATTTGACTTCTTTAATATCCTCTTCTTCTACCTATTCTTCTTCTTCTTCTTCTTTCTCTTTGACTTTTTCTGCTTCTTCTTCTTCATCATCTTCTCCTTCTTGTTCTTATTCTTCATCATCATATTCTTATTCTTAGTCATCATCAGCATCTTCTTCTTCTTCATCTTCTTCTTCTTAATGTTCTTTGTCTTCTCCTTTTCTTCCTCATTCTCTTTCTTCTTCTTCTTCTCCTTCTTGTTCTACTTCTTTGTATTCTTCGTCTTCTTCTTCTTTTGCTTCTTCTTTTACTTCTACTTCGTCTTCTTCTTCTTCTTCTTCTTCTTCTTCTACTTCTTCGTCTTCTTCTTCTTCTCCTTCTTCTTCTTTTTCTCCTCCTCCTCCCCCTCCTCCTCCTCCTCCTACTTCTTCTTCTTTTTCTTCTTCATCTTTTTCTTCTTCCTCTTCTTCTTATTCTTCTTTTTATTCCTCTTCTTCGTCATCTTCTTCATCTTCTTTTTTCCATTTTTCTTCTTCTTCTTCATCTTCTACATTCTTTCATCTTCTTCTTCTCCCTCTTCTTCTTCCTCTTCTTCTTCAACATCTTCTTCTTTTTCTTCTTATTCTAACCCTTCTTCTTCTTCTTCTTCTTCTTCTTCTTCTACTTCTACTTCTACTTCTTCTTCTTCATCTTCATCTTTTTCTTGTTCTTCTTCTTCCTCTTCATCTTCTTCTTCCTCTTCTTTATCTTAATCTTCTTACATCTTTGTATTCCTTTTCTTCCCCTTCTTCTTCTTCTTCTTCACCTTCTTCTTCCACTTCTTCTTCTCATTCTTCTTCTCCTTCATCATCATCATCTTCTTCTTCCTTTTCTTCTTCTTCTTCTTCTTTGTCGTCATCTTCTTCTTCTTCAACTTCTTCGACTTGTTCATTTTCTTTTTTTTCATCATTATCTTCTTCTTCTTCTTCTTTTACCTCTTCTTCTTCATCTTTTTTTTCCTTCTTCTACTTCTACATCATCATCATATTCTTGTTCTTCAAGACCATCATCATCTTCTTCTTCTTGTTCTTTTTCTTCTTCTTTTTATCCTACTCCTCCGTCTTTTTCTCCTTCTCATTCTTCTTCTTCTTCTTCTTCTTCTTCTCCATCTTCTTCTTCTTTGTATTTTTCTTTTTCTTCTTTATCATCATCATCATCTTCTTCTTCTTCTTCCTCTTCTTTGTATTCTTCTTCTTCATCTTCTTCTCATTTTTCTTCTTTTTTCTTCTTCATTTTCTTCTTCATCATTGTCTTCCTCTTATTTGTCTTCTACTTCTTCTACTTCTTCTTCTTCATCTTCTTCGTCTACTTCTTTTCTTCTTCTTCTTCTTCCTCTTCTTCTTCTTTGCCATCTTTTCTTCTTCTTGTTCTTCTTCTTCGCCTTCTTCTTCTTCTTCTTCTTCTTCTTCATCTTCTTTATCATCTTCTTCTTCTTTTCCCTTTCTTTTTTTCTTCTTCTTCTACTACTTCTTTTTCTTCTTCTTCTCCTTCTTCCTCTTCTTCTTCTTCTTCTCCTCCTTTTCCTTCTTCTTCTTCTTCTTCTTCTTCTTCATCTTCCTCCTCCTCCTACGCCTCCTCTTCTTCTTCTACTACTTCTCCTTCTACTTCTTCTCCTTATTATTATTATTATTATTATTATTATTCTTATTCTTATTCTTCTTCCTCTTCTTCTTTTTGTTGTTCTTCTTCCTCGTCTTCTTCTTCTTTGTCGCCTTCTTCTTTATCTTTGTCTTCTTCTTCTACTTCTTTTTTTCTTCTTCTTCTTCTTCTTCATCTTCCTCCTCCTCCTCTTCTTCTTCTACTACTTCTCCTTCTACTTCTTCTCCTTATTATTATTATTATTATTATTATTATTATTCTTATTCTTATTCTTCTTCCTCTTCTTCTTCTTTATCTTCCTCTTCTTCTTCTTGTTCTTCTTCCTCGTCTTCTTCTTCTTTGTCGCCTTCTTCTTTATCTTTGTCTTCTTCTTCTACTTCTTTTTTTCTTCTTCTTCTTTGTCTTCTTCTCCCTCTTCTTTTTCTTCTTTTTCTTTTTCTTCTTCATCTTCTTCTTCTTCTTCTTCATCTTCTTCTTCTTCTTCTTCTTCTTCTTCTTCTTCTTCTTCTTCTGCATTTTCTTTATCTTCTTCTTCTTCTTTTGCTATTGTTTCTTCTTCATCTTCTTTTTTTCTTCTTCACCATCTTATTCTTCTTCTTTTTCCTCTTCTTCTTCTTCCTATTCTTCTTCTTTTTCTTCATCTTCTTCTTCTTCTCCTTTTCTTCTTTATATTCTTCTTCCTCTTCTTCTTCTTCTTCTTCTTCTTCTTCTTACACTTCCTCTTCTTCATGTTCTTCTTTTGAGTCATCATCATCTTCTTCTTCTTCTTCTTCTTCTTTTTCTTCTTCTTCTTCTTGTTCTTCTTCTTGTTCTTCTTCTTCTTCTTCTTCTCCTTCTTTTTCATCATCTTCTTCTTCTTCTCCTTCTTCTTCTTGTTATTCTTCTTCTTTTTCTTCTTCTTCTTCTCCAACTTCTTCCTCTTCCACTTTTTCTTCTTTGTCTTCTTCTTTTTCTTCTTCTTCTTCTTCTTCCTCTGCATCATCTTAATCTTCTTCTACTTGTTTTTTGCCTTTTTCTTCTTTTTCTTCGTCTTCTTCTTCTTCGTCTTCATCTCCTTCCTCTTTTTCTTCTCTTCCTTCATCATCTTCACCTTCTTCTTTTTTGCCTTCTACTCCTTGTCTTTTATCTTCTTCTTGTTCTGCTTCATCTTTTTCATCTTCCACTTCTTCTTCTACTCCATCTTCTTGTTCTTCTTCTTTTTCTTCTTCTCCATCTTCTTGTTCATGTTGTTGTTCTTCTTCTTCTTTGTCGTCTTTTCCTTCTTCTTCTTTTCCTTCTACTACTTTGTCTTCCTCTTTGACTTCTTCTTCTTCTCCTTATTTTTCACTTTCAGCTCCTTCCCTTCTTCTTCCCCTTCTTCTACTTGTTCTTCTTCTTCCTCCTCCTCTTCTTCATCTACTTCTTCTTCGTCTTCTTCTTATTCTTCTTCTACTTTTTCTTGATCTTCTTCTTCTTCATCATCATCTTCTTCTTTTTCAACTTTTCCTTCTTCATCATCTTCCTCTTCTTTGTCTTCCTCTTCTTCGTCTCCTTCTTCATCATCATCATCTTCTTCTTCCTCTTCTTCTTTTTTGTTTTCTTCTTCTACTTCTACACCTTCTTCTTCTTCTTCTTCTTCTGCTTCTCATTCTTCTACTTCTTCTTCTTCTTATTCTTCTACTTCTTCTTCATCATCATCGTCTTGTTCTTCATCGTTATCATCATCTTCTTCTTCCACTTCTTCCCCTTCTTCTTCTCCTTCTTCTTCTCCTTCTTCTTCTCCTTCTTTTTCCTCTTCTTGTTCCTCTTCCCCTTCTTCTTTTACTCTTTTTTCTTCTACTTATTCTTCTTCTTCTTCTTCTTCTTTTTCTTCATTCTCTTCTTCTAATTCTTCTTCTTCTTCTTCTTCTTTTTATTCTTCTTCTTCGTGTTCATTTTCTTATTATTATTACTATTATTATTATTATTTTTATTACTCATCTCCTTCTTCTTCACATTCTTCTTCATCACCTTATTCTTCTTCTTCTACTCCTCTTCTTTTTCTTCTTATTCTTCTTTTTTTCTTCTTTTTCTTTTTCTTCTTCTTCTACTACTTCTCCTCCTCATTCTTCTACTTCTTTTTCATCATCATCTTCTATTTCTTTTTCTTAGTCATCTTTCCTTCTTCGTGTTCTTCTTCTTCTTCTTCTTCTACTTTTTCATCTTCTTCTTCTCCTTCTTCTTGTTCTTCTTCTTCTTCCTCTTCTTCGTCTTCTTATTCTTCTTCTTCTCCTCCTCCTCCTCCTCCATCTCCCTCTTCTCCCTCTTCTTCTTCTTCTTCTTCCTCTACTTTATCATCTTTTTAGTGTTCTTCTTCATCTTCTACTTCACCACCTTTTTGTTCTTCTTAGCCTTCTTCTCCTTCTCCTTCTTCTTATAATACTTCCTTTATTTCATTGTCCTCTTCTTCTTCTTCTTTTTCATCTTCTTCCAATTCTTCTTCTTCTTCATCATCATCATCTTCTTCTTCTTCTTTTACTTCTTCTCCTTCTTCTTCTTCTTCTTCTTCTTCTTCTTCCTCTTGTACTACTACAACTACATCTACTAGTTCTTCTTCTTCTTCTTGTTCTTCCACTTCTTTTACTAATTCTTCTTCTTCTTCTTCTTCTACATCTTCGTCTTCTTCCTTTCAGTCTTATTATTATTATTATTATTATTATTATTATTATTATTATTATCATTATTCTTATTCTTATTCTTTTTTATCATCTTCTTCTTCTTCCTATTCTTCTTCTTCTTCTTCCCTCTTCTTCAACTTCTTCTTCTTCTTCTTCTACTACTACTTTTCTTCTTCTCCTTCTTCTTTTTCGTCTTCTTCTTCTTTTTCATTGCCATCTTCTTCTTCTTCTCCTTATTCTTCTTCTTCTTCTTCCTCTTCTTCTTTTTCTTCTTTGTCTTCTTCTTTTTCTTCCTCTGCATCTTCTTAATATTCTTTTACTTCTTCTTTGTCTTTTTCTTCTTTTTCTTCATCTTCTTCTTCTTCTTCTTCTCTTTCTTCTTCTTCACCTTATTCTTTTTCCCCTACTTCTTCTCTTTCTCTTTTATCTTCTTCTCCTTCAGCTTCATCTTTTTCATCTTCCACTTCTTCTTCTTCTTCGTCTTCTTCTTCATGATCTTCTTCTTCTTCTCCTTCTTCTTCGTCGTCATCTTCTTATTTTTCTTCTTTGCCTTTTCTACTTTGTCTTCCTCTTCATCTTCTTCTTATTCACTTTAAGCTCCTTCCCTTCTTCTTTTTCTTCCCCTTCTTCTACTTCTTCTTCTTCTTCCTCCTCTTCTTCTTCATCTTCTTCTTTTTTTTCTTCTTGTTCTTGTTCTTCTTCTTCATCGTTATCATCATCTTCCTCTTCTACTTCTTCCTCTTCTTCTTCTCTTTCTTCTTCTCCTTCTTCTTCTCTTTTTTCTTCTTCTCCTTCTTCTTCTTCTTCCCCTTCTCTTTTTACTCTTTTTTATTCTCTTTATTATTTCTTCTTCTTCTTCTTCTTCTTCTTTCTCTTCTTCTAATTTTTTCCTTCTTCTTCTCCTCCTCTTTTTTCCTCTTGTTCTTCTTCTCCTTCTTCTTCTCCATCTTCCTCTTCTCCTTCTTCTTCCTCTTCTTCTTCCTCTTTTTATTCTTCTTCTTCTACTTAATCATCTTCTTTTTCGTGTTCCTTTTCTTCGTATTATTATTATTATTATTATAATTATTTATTATTATTATTTATTATTTATTATTATAATTATTATTATTATTATTATTATTATTATTTTTCTTATTCCTATTCATCTCCTTCTTCTTCCTCAAATTCTTCTTCATCGCCTTTTGCTCCTCTTCTTTTTCTTCTTATTCTTCTATTTTTTTCTTCTTTTTCCTCTTGTTCTTCTATTTTTCCTCCTCATTCCTCAACTTCTTTTTCATAATCATTTTCTTTTTCTTTGTCATCTTTTTCTTCTTCTTTATCTTTTTCATCATCATCTTCTTCGGCTCCTCCTTTTTCTTCTTGATCATCTTCTTCTTCTTTGTCTTCTTCTTCTCGTTCTCCTCCTCCTTCTTCTCCTTCTTCTCCCTCTTCTTCTTCTTCTTCTTCTTCTACTACTTCTTCTTCTTCCTCCGCTTCATCATCTTTTTCGTCATTTTCTTCTTCTTCTTCTTCTAGTTCATCTCCTTTTTGTTCTTCTTATTCTTCTTCTCCTTCTTCTTCTTCTTCTTCTTATTCTTCTTCTTATAATACCACTTCTTTTATTACTTTGTCCTCTTCTTCTTCTTCTCCTTCCACTTCTTCTTTTTCAACTTCTTCTTCTACTTCTTCTTCTTGTTGTTGTTCTTCTTATTTCTCTTCTTCTTCTTTTACTTCTTCTCCTCCTTCTACTTCTTCTTGTTCTTCTTCTTCTACTACATTACTACTACTACTACTTCCTCTTCTTCTTCATCCTCTTTTTCTACTAATTCTTCTTCTTCTTCTTCTTCTTTATGTTCATCTTCATCTTTTTAGTCTTGCTATTATTAATATTACTAATTGTATTATTATTATTATTATTATTATTATTATTCTAATTGTTATTCTTATTCTTATTCTTCTTCTTTTTCATCATCATCAACATCATGATCATCATCTTCTTATTTTTTTTCTTCCTCTCCTTCTTCACCATCATCATCATCATCTTCTTCTTCTTCTTCTTCTTTGCCTTCTTCTCCTTCTTCTTCTTCTTCTTCTTCTCCTCCTTCTTCCTCTACTTTTTCTGAATGTTCTTCTACTTCTTCTTTGCCACTTCTTTTTCTTCGTCATCTTCTTCTTCTTCTTCTCCTTCTTCTTCTTCACCTTCTTCTTCTTCTCCTTCACTTTCATCTTCTTCTTCTCCTTCATCATCTTTTTCAACTTCCACTTCTTCTTCTTCTTTGTCTTCTTCTTGTTCTTATTCTTCTTCTTTTTCTTCTTCTTCTTCTTCTTTTTCTTCTACTACTACTACTTTGTCTTCCTCCACATCTTCTTCTTCTTCTTCTTCTTCTTCTTCTTCTCTTTCTTCTTAATCACGTTCAGCCCCATCCCCGTCTTCTTCACTCCTTCTTCTACTTCTTCTCATTCTTCTTCTCTTTCATCATCATCATCTTCTTCTTCTTCTTCCTCTTCATCATCTTCTTATTATTATTATTCTTCATCTTGTTGTTCTTCTTCTACTACAGCTTATTTTTCTTCTTCTTCTTCATCATCATCATCTTCTTCTTCTAATTTTTATTCTTCATCTTCTTCCTCTTCTTCACCTTCTTCTTCTTTTTCTTCTTCCTTCACTTCTTCTTCTTCTTCCTTCTTTTCTTCTTCTTTTTGTTCTTTTTCATCTTCTTCTACTTCTTTCACTTCTTGATCTTCTTCTTCTTCTCCTTCTTCTTCTTCTTATTCTTTTACTTCTTCTTCTTCTTCCTATTCTTCATCAAAATCATCATCTTATTCTTCTTCATCTTATTCTTCTTCCTTTTCTTCATCATCATCTTCTTCTTCTTCTCCTTCTTATTCTACTCCTTTGTCTTCTACTTATTTTTTACTTCTTTGTCTTTTTTATTATCCTTTTCTTCTTCTTCTTTTTCTTCTCCATCCTTTTCTTCTAATTCTTTTTCTATTTCTTCTTCTTCTTCTTCATCTTCTACTTC
>JAIUJO010001721.1:37500-62500 GCA_023846275.1 Vanilla planifolia
CTTCCTCTCCTTCTTCTTCTTTCGCCTCTTCCTCTTCTTCCTTTCTTTGCCTTCTTCTTCTTCATCTTTTTCTCTTCTTCTCAATATTCTTCTTCTTCTTCTTCTTCTTCTTCTTCTTCTCCTTCATCTTATTCTTCTTCTTCTTCTTATTCATCTTTTAATCCTCTTCTTCTTTTTTTACTTCTTCTTCCACTTCTTTGTCTTTTTCTTTTTCTAAATCTTCTCCTTCTTCATCATCTTCTTCTTCATCTTCTTCTTCTTCCTTTTCTTCTTCTTCTTTTTCTTCTTCTTCTTGTTCTTCTTCAACATCTTCATTTTCTTCTTCTTCATCTTCTACTTCTTTGTTTACTTCATCTTCTCCTCCACCTTCTTCTTTTCCTTCTTCTTCTTCTACTTCTTCTTCTTCTACTGCGACTACTTTTTTTTTCTTCTTCTTCTTTTTCTTCTCCTTTATCTTTTTGTTCTTTTTTACCTTCTTCTTCTTCTTTTTCTTCTACTTCTTCTTCCTTTTCTTCATCTTCTTCTTGTTCATCTTTCTCTAATTCTTTTTCTTCTTCTACTACTACTTCTCTTTCTTGTTGTTCTTCTTTTTCTTCTTCATCTTCCCCTTTTATGCTTTCTCTTCTTTGTCTTTTTCTTCTTCTTCATCTTCTTCTTTTAACCATTTCTTCTTCTTCTTCATCAACATCATCTTCTTCTTTGACTTCTTCTTCTTTGTCTTCTTCTTTTCCTTCTTATTCTTCTTCTTCTTTTACTTCTTCTTCTTCTTCGTCTTCTACTACTTCTTATTCTTCTTCAATCTTCCCATAATTCTTCTTCCTCTTCTTCTTCTTCTTCTTCATCTTCTTCTCCTACATCCTCTCCATCTTTTCCTTCTTCTTCTTCTTCTCTTTCTTCTTCTTCTTATTATTATTATTATTATTCTTCTTCTTCTATTTGTTGATTTTGCCTTCCTCTTTTTCATAAACATCTTGTTCTTCTTTTCCTTCTTTTTCTTCTTCTTTTTCTTCTTCTTCTTCTTCATCTTCTTCATTTTCTTCTTTTCTTCTTCTTCTTCTTGTTCTTCTTCATCTGCTTCTTCTTCTTCTACTTCCTTCTTCTTCTTCTCCTTCTTCTTCTTCTTCATCTTTTACAACAACTACTACTTCTTCTTCTTCCTCCTCTTCTTCTTCTTCTACTTCTTCTTCTTCTTATTTTCTTCTTCTTCCTCTTCTTCATCTTGTTCCTCTTTTTCTTCTTCCTATTCTTCATATTCATGTTCTTCATCTTTGTTGTCTTCTTATTCTTCTTCTTCTTCTTCTTCTTCTTCTTCTTCTTCTTTGCCTTCTTCTTCTTCTTCATCTTCTTCTTCTTCTTCTTCTTCTTTTCCATCTTCTCCTTCTTCTTCTCCTCCTACTTCTCCTTCTTTTTCTTCTTCTTCTTCTTCTTCTCCATCTTCTTCTTTGTCTACTTGTTCTTCATCTTCGTCTTCTTCTTCTACCTCTTGTACTTCTTCTTTTTAGTTTTCTCCTTCTTCTTGTTCTTTTTGCACTTTGTCTTCTTCTTCTTTGTCATCATCATCATCTCCTCCTCCTCCTTGTTCTTCTTCTTCTTCTTCTACTTCTTATCCCACTCTTTCTTCTCCATATTCATCTTCTTCTTCCATTTCTTTTCCTTCTTCTTCTTCTTTTTATCCTTCTTTTTCTTCACCTTCTTTTTCTTCTCTTTCTTCCTCTTCTTCTTCTTCTCGTTCTTCTCCTTCTTCTCCTTCTTTTCTTCTTCTTCTACTTCTTCTTCTTCATCATCATCATCTTCTTCTTCAACTTCATCTTCTGTTCCTTTTCATTTATCCTTCTTCTACTTCTTCAACTTCTTCTTCTCATTCTTTTTGATACTCATCATCTTTTTCTTCTTCTTCTTCTTCATCATCATCTTCTTCTTCTTCTTTTCTTCTTCTCCTTCTTTTTCTTCTTCTTCTTCTTCTACTTCTTTTTTTTCTGCTTCTTCTTCTTCTTCTTCTTCTTCTTATACTACTTCTACATCTTCTTCTTCTTCTTCTACTTCCTCTACTTCTTCTCCATCTTCTTATTCTTCTTCTTCTTCCTCCTCTTCTTCTTCTCCTCCTCCTTCTTCTTCTATTACTTCTTCTAATTCTTCTTGTTCTTAATCTTTTTCTTCTTCTTTTACATCTTCTTCATCTTTTTCATCTTGTTCTTCTTCTTCTTCTTCTTCCTCTTCTTCTTCTACTTCTTCTTCTTCTTCTCCTTCTTCTTCTTCTTATTCTTCTTCTCTTTCTTCTTATTCATCTTCTTCTTCCTCCTCTTTATCTTCTTTTTCTTCTTCTTCTTCTTCTTCTTCTTCTTCTTGCTCTTTGCCTTCTTCTCCTTCTTCTTTGTCTTGTTCTTCTTCTTCTTCATCTTCTCCTACTCCTTTTTTTTCATCATCATCTTCTTCTTCTTCTTCTCCTCTTCCTTCTTCACCATCTTCTTTTTCCCCTTCTTCTTCTTCTCTTTTATCTTCTTCTTCTTTTGCTCCATCTTTTTCAACTTGCACTTCTTCTTCTTCTTCTACTACTACTAATTATACTTGTTCTTGTTCTTTTTCTTCTTTTTTTTCATCTTCTTCATCTTTTTCATCATCTTCTTCTTCTTCTTCTTCCTCTTCTTCTTCTACTTTTTCTTCTTCGTCTTCTTCTTCTTCCTCTTCTTCTTCTCCTTCTTCTTCTTCTTCTACTTCTTCTTCTTATTCTTCTTCTCTTCTTAAACAACTACTTCAACATCTTCTTCTTCTTCTTCTTCTTTGCCTTTCTCATCATCTTCTTCTTCTTCCTCTTTGTTTTCTTCTTCTTCTTCTTCTTCTTTGCCTTCTTCTGCTTCTTCTTTGTCTTCTTCTTCTTCTTCTTCTTCTCCTCCTACTCCTCCTCCTCCTCCTTCTCCTTGTCCTCCTTTTTCTTCATCATCATCACCTTCTTCTTCTTCTTCTTCTTATCGTTCTCCTTCTTCTCCTTCTTCTTCTTCTTCTTCTTCTTCTTCTTCTTCTTCTTCTTATTCTTCTACTACCTCTTCTTCTTCTTCTTCTTCTTCTTCTTCTTCTCCTTCTTTGACATCCTCTTTTCCATCTTCTTTTTCTTTTTCTTCTTCTTTTCCTTTTTCTTCTTCTTTTTCTTGGTCTTCTTTTTTTTTGCCTTCTTCATCTTCTCCCTCTTCTTCTTCTCTTTTTGTTTCTTCCCCCTCTTCTTCTACTTATTCTTCCTCTACTTGTTCCTCTTCTTCTTCTTCTTCTTCTTCCTCCTCCTCCTCTTCTTTATCTTCTTCTTCTTCTTACTCTTTGCCTTATTGTTCTTCTTCTTCTACTACTACTTTATCTTCTTCTTCTTCATATTCTTTTTCTTTTTCTTATTCTTCTTCTTCTTCATCATATTCCTCTTCTATTGTTCTTCCTATCTCTTTACTTCTTCTTCTTCCTCTTCTACTTCTTCCACTTCTTCATCTTGTTCTTTTCGTTGTCTTCTACTACTTGTTCTTCTTCATCATCTTCTTCTTCTTCTTCTTTTTCTTCTTCTACTTCTTCTTCTTCTTTGTGTTCTTCTTTTTTTTCTTCATCGCATTCTTCTTCTTCTTCTTCATCATCTTCTTCTTCATTATCATCATAATCAATTGCTTCTTCTTCTTATTTTTCTTCTTCTTTTTGTGGTTGTTCATCCTCTTCTTCATCATCTTCTTCTCCTCCTTATTTTCCATCTTCTTCTCCTTCATCTTCTTCTTATTCTTCTTGTTCTTCTTCTTCGTCTGCTTGTTCTTCTTCTTCTCTTTCTTCTTCTTCTCCTTCTTATTCCACTCCATCTTCTTCTTCTTCTTCTTCTTCTACTTCTTCTTCTTCTTCATCTTCTTCTTCTTCTTCAACATCTACTTCTTCTTCTTCTTCTTCTACTCGATCTCCTTCTTCTTCTTCTTCTCCTTATTATTCTTCTTCTTCTCCTCTTCATCTTCATCTCCTTTTTCTTCTTCTTCTTCTTCTTTTTCTTCTTCTTTTCCTTCTCCATCTTCTTCATCATCATCTTTTTATTCTTCTTCAACTTCTTCTTCTTTTTCATCATCTTTATCCTCTACTTCTTCTTCTACTTCTTATTCTTCTTCTTCTTCTTGTCGTTCTTCTTCATCTTCTTCTTCTTCTTCTACTTCTTCATCTTTATCTTCATCTTCTTTTTTTTCATCTTGTTCTTCTTCTTCTTCTTCTTCGTCGTCTTTCTCTTTTTCATATGCTTCTTATTATTCTTCTTCTTTTTCTACTTGATCAACTTCTTCCTATTCTTCCATTTCTTCTTCTTTTTCCTCATCATCGTCGTCATCGTCATCTTCTTCTTCTTCTTCTTTCTCTTCCTCTTCTTTGTATTCTTCTTCTTCATCTCCTTCTTTTACTTCCATTTTTTCTTCTTCTTTTTCTTCTTCTTCTTCGTCTTCTTCTTCTTGGTCTTCTTCTTCTTCTACTACTTCTTCTTCTTCTTCTACCTCTTCAGATTCTTCTTTTTCATCCTGTTCTTCTTCTTCTTCTTCTTTGGTATTTTCTTCTTCTTCTTGTTCTTCTTTGTCTTCTTTTTCTTCTTCTTGTTCTTCTTCTTCGTCTTCTTCTTCTTCTTCTTTTTCTTCATTTTCGTCTTCTTCTTCCTCTTCTTCTTCTTCTTCTTCTTTTCCCACTCTTTTTTGTTCTTCTTCTTCTCCTTCTTCTTTTTCTACTTCTTCTACTTCTTCTTCTTCTTCTTCCTATTCTACTTCTTCTTCTTCTCTTTTTCCTTCTTCTACTTCTTCTTCTTCTTCCTCTTCTTCTTCTTCTACTTCTTCTTCTTCTTTAACTTCCCTTTCTTCTTCTTTTACTTCTCCTTCTCCTTCTCCTCCTTCTTTTTCTTCTTCTTTTTCTTCTTCTTCTTCTTCTTGTTCTGCTTTTTCTTGTTCTTTTTCTTCTTCTTCTTCTTCTTGTTCTGCTTTTTCTTGTTCTTTTTCTTCTTCTTCTTCTTCTTCTTCCTCTTTGTCACCCTCTTTTTCTTCTTCTTCTTCCTGTTTTTGCTTCTTCTTCTTTATTGCCTTCTTTTTTGTCCTGTTTTTCTTTGTCTTCTTCTTCTTCTTCTTCTTCTTTATCATCTTCTTGTTCTTTTTGGTCTTCCTCTTCTTCTTCTTTTTCTTGCTCTTCTTCATTGTTTCCTTCTTTTTCTTGCTCTTCTTCATTGTTTCCTTCTTTTTCTTTGTCTCCTTCTTTTCTTCCTCTTCTTCTTTTTCTTTGTCATCTTCTTTTTCTTTGTCTTCTTCTTTTCTGTCTTCTTCATCTTCACCTTCTTCTTCTACACTTTTTGCTTCCTCCACATCTTCTTCTTCTCTGTCTTCTTCGACTACTTATTTTTCTACTTCTTCTTCTTCTTCTTCTTGTTCTTCTTCCTCCTCTTCTTCATCATCTTCTTCTTCTTACTCTTTGCCTTCTCATCTTCTTGTTCTTCTTGTTCTTGGTCTCCTTCTTCCTCTTCTTCTTCTTCTTTTTCTTCTACTTCTTTTTCTTCTCCTTCACTTTCTTCTTCTTTTTTTATTTCACTCCATCTTCTTCTTTTCTTCTTCTTCATCTTCTTCTTCTTCTTCTCCATCTTCTTTTTCTTCTCCTTATTATTCTTCCTCTTCTCCTCTTCTTCATTTGCTTCTTCTTCTTCCTCTTCTTCATCTTTTTCTTCTTTTTCTTTTTCTTCTTCTTTTCTTTCTCCTCCATCTTCTTCATTTACTTCATCATCATTTTTTCTTCTTATTAATCTTCATCTACTTCTTGTTCTTCATCTTATCTATCCTCTACTTCTTTTTCTTCTACTTCTTCTTCTTATTCTTCTTCTTCTTCTTCTCCTTCTTCTTCATCTTCTTCTTCTTCATCTTCTTTTTCTTCTTCTTCTTCTTCTTCTTCTTCTTCTTCCTTTTCTCCTTCTTCAACTTCTTCTTCTTCTTCATCATCATCTTTTTCATCTTCTTTCTCTCCTTCGATTTCTTCTTTTTCATCATTATCATCATCATCATTATCATCATAAACATCATTAACTTCTTCAACTTCTTCGTTTTCTTCTTCTTTGCCTTCATCTACTTCTTTTTCCACTTCTTTGTATTCTTCTTCTTCGTCTTCTTCATCTTTTACTTCTTTTTTTTTCTTCTTCTTTTCCTTCTTCATCTTCGTCTTCCTCTTCTTGGTCTTCCAATTCTTCAACTTCTTCTTCTTCTTCTTCGCCTACTTCTTCTTCTTCTTCTTCTTCTTTGTCATCTTCTTTTTCTTCTTCTTCTTCTTTGCCTTCTTTTTCTTCTTGTTCTTCTTCTTCGCCTTCTTCATCATCTTCTTCTTCATCATCTTCATCTTCTTCTTCTTCTTTTCTCTCTCTTTTTTCTTCTTCTTCTTCTCCTTCTCCTTCTTCTTCCTCTTCTTATACTTCTTTTTCTTCTTCTTCTTCTTCTTCTTCCTCTTCTTCTTCTTCTTCTTCTTCTTCTTCTTCTTCTTCTTCTCCTTTTCCTTCTTCTTCTTCTTCTTCTTCTTCTTCATCCTCTTCCTCTTCTTCTTCTTGTCCATCTTCTTATTCTTTTTCTTCTTCTTCTTCTTCCTTGTCTTCCTCTTCTTATTCTTTTTCTTCTTCTTCTTGTTCCTCCTCCTTTTCTTCTTCTTCTTTATCGCCTTCCTCTTCTTTGTCTTCTTCTTCTACTTCTTTTTTTTTCTTCTTCTTTGTCTTCTTCCCTTTCTCCTTTGTCTTCTTTTTCTCTCTCTTCTTCTTCTTCTTCTTTTACTGTTGTTTCTTCTTCGTCTTCTTTTTTCTTCTTTGCCTTCTTCTTCTTCTTCTTCTTATTCCTCTTCTTCTTCTTCTTCTCATCTTCTTCTTCTTCTTCTTCTTCTTTTTCTTCATCTTCTTCTTCTCCTCCTTCTTCATCTTCTTTCTCTTTCTCTTCTTTTTTACATTCTTCCGCTTCTTCTTCTTCTTCTATTGCTACTACTTCTTCTTCTTGTCCTTTATCCTTTTCTTCCCCTTCTTCATCTTCTTCTTCTTCTTTATCTTCTTCCACTTTTTCATCATCATCTTCTTCTCCTTCTTCTTCTTCTTCTTTTTCTTTCTCTTCTTCTTTTCTTCTTCTTCTTCTTCCTCTACATCTTAATCTTCTTCTAGTTCTTCTTTGCCTTCTCCTTCTTTTCTTCACCTTCTTCATCTTCATCTTCATGTCCTTCTTCTTGTTCTTCTTCTCCTTATTCTTCACCTTCTTCTTTTTCCTCTCCTTCTTGTCCTTCTCTTTTATCTTCTTCTTCTTTCACTTCATCTTTTTCATCTTCCACTTCTTCATCTTCTTCTTCTTCATCATCTTCTTCTTATTTTTCTTCTTCGTCTTCTTCTTCTTCTTCTTTGCCTTCTTTTTTTTGTCTTCCTCTTCGTCTTCTTCTTCATCTTCTTGACTTTCAGCTCCTTCCCTTCATCTTCTTCTTCCCTTTCTTCTTCTACTTGATCTTCTTCTTTTTCTACTTCCTCTCCTTCATCATCTTCTTCTTTGTCTTCTTCTTGTTCTTCTTCTTCTTCTTCTTCTTCTTCTTCTTTTTTTACTACTTTTTCCTCTTCATCATCTTCCTCTTCTTTGTCTTCCCCTTCTTTGTCTCCTTCTTCATCCCCTTCTTCTTGTTCTTTTCTTCTTCTTCTTCTTCTTTGTTTTCTTCTTTTTCCTCTTTCACCTTCTTCTTTTTCTTTTGCTTCTTCTCATTTTTCTACTTTTTCTCATTTTTCAACTTCTTCTTCTTATTCTTTTGCCTCTCCTTCATCATCATCATCTTCTTCTTCATTGTTATCATCATATTCTTCTTCTACATCTTCCTCTTCTTCTTCTCCTTCTTCTTCTCCTTCTTCTTCTCCTTCTTTTTCTTCTTCTTCTTCTTCTTCTTCCCTTTTTTTCTCCTTTTTCTTGTCCTTATTTTTCTTCTTCTTCTTCTTCTTCTTCTTCTTCTCCTCCTCCTCCTTTTTCTTCTTGTTCTTCTTCTCCGCTTTCTTATTCTCCTTCTTCATCTTCCTCATCTTCTTCTTCTTTTTATTCTTCTTCTTCTTCTTAATCTTCTTCTTCTTCGTCTTCTTTTTCTACTTCTTATTATTATTGTTATTATTCTTTTTCTTCGTCATCTCCTTCTTCTTATTATAATTCTTATTCTTATTTCTCTTCTTCCTCTTCTACTTTTTCTTTGTCTTCTTCTTCTTCTACATCTTCCTCAACTTCTTCTTTTTCTTCTTCTTCTTCTTCCTCCTTTTTATCCACTTTTTTCACCTTTTTCTCTTCTTCTTAATCTTCTTCTTCTTCTTGTTCTCCTTTCTTCATCATCATCATCTTCTTCTTCTTCTTCTTCTTCATCTTCTTCATATTCTTTTTCATCCTCAACTTCTTCTTCATCTCCTTCTTCTTCTTCTTCTTTTTCTTCTTCCTCTTCCTCTTATATTTTGCCTTCTTCTTCGTCTTCTTCTTCTTTTTCTTCCTCTTCATCATCTACATCATCGGCTTCTTCTTCTTCTTGTTCTTGTTCTTCTTCGTCTTCTTCTTTGTCTTCTTCTTCATCTTCTTCTTATCCTTATTCATCTTCTTCTTCTTCTTCGTTTTCTTTTTCTTCGTCATCTTCTTCTTCTTTTTCTTCTCCATTTTTTCGTCTTCTTTTTTTTTCATCTTTTTCCCTACTTCCTAATCTTCTTCTTCTCGTTCCTCTTGTTCATCTTTTCTTCTTCTTCTTATTCTTCTTCTTTTTCTTCTTCTTCTTCTTCTTCTTCTTCCTCTTCTTTGCCTTCTTTTTCTTCTTAATGTTCTTCTGGTTTATCTTGTTCTTCATCCTCTTCCTCTTCTTCTTCTTCTTCTTCTTCTTCTTCTTTTACTTCCTCTTCTTCTTCCTGTTCTTGCTCTTCGTCTTCTTCTTCTTCGTGTCTTTCTCTTCTTCTTCATCATCATCTTTTTCTTCTTCTACAACTTCTTCTTCTTCTTCCACTTCTTCTTCTTTTGGTTCTTCGTCCTCTTCTTCTTCTTCGTATTCTTCTCTTCATTTTCTTCTTCATCAACTTCTTTGTCTTCTTCTTCTTTGACTTCATCTTCTTCGCCTTCTTAAACTTTTTCTTCGTCTTCTTCTTCTTTTTCTTCTTCTACTTCTTCTCTTCTACTTCTTTTTTTTGTACTTCTTCAACTTCTTCTTCTTCTTATTCCTCTTTAACTACTTTTTTTATCTTTGTCTTTTTCTCTTCTTCTTCTTCTTCATCTTCTTCTGCTTCTTCTTATTGTTTGTCATCATCTTCTTCTTCTTCTTCTTCTTCCTCTTCTTTGTCTACTTCTTCCTCTTCTTTGTCCACTTAATCTTTTTCTTCTTCTTTTTCACCTTTTTTCGACCTCTTGTTCTTCTTCTTCTTCGCCTTCTTCTTCTTCTACTTCTTCTTCTCCTTCGTCTTCTTCTTCTTCTTCTTAATTTTTTTCTTCTTCTTCTTCTTCTTCTTCTCTTCTTCCTCCTCCTCCTTCGTCATCTTCTTCTTCTTCTTCTCAATCTTTACTTTCTTCTACTCCTCAATCTTTACTTTCTTCTACTCCTTCTTCTTCTTCTTCTTCTTCTTCTTTCTCCTCTTCTTCTTTCTCTTCCTCTACTTCTTCTTCTTCTTCATCTTTTAATTCTACTTCCTCTTCTTCTCTTCATTTTCTTCTTCTTCTTCTTCTACTACTACTACTACTACTACTACTACTACTGCTACTCTTCTTCTTCTTCTACTTCTTCACCTTCTTCTTCTTCTTCTTCTTCTTCTTTCTCTTCTTCTTCCTCCTCTGCTTCATCTTCTCTTTACCATCACAATCGTCATCATCATCATCATCTTCTTCTTCTTATTGTTATTCTTCTTCTTTATCTTCTTGTTCTTCTACTTCTTCTCAATTCTTTTCTTCTTCTTACGCTTCTTCATGTTCATCTTCTTCTTCTTCTTCTTCATCTTCTTCGTCTTCGTCTTTTTTTTCTTCTTCTTGTTGTTGTTCTTCTACTTCTTTGTCCAGTTCTTCTTCTTCTAGTTCTCTTTTGTTCTTCTTCTTCTTCTTCTTTCACTTTTTCTTTTTCTATTTTCTTTTCTTTTAATTCTTCTACTGCTTCTCCTACTTCATCTTCTTCTTCTTCTTTTAATCTTCTTTTTCTTGTTATTCTTATTCTTCCTCTTCTTCCTCTTCCTCTTCATCTTCTTTTTCTTCTTCTTTTTTCTTCTTCTTTTTCCTCTTCTTTTTCTTCTTTTTCTTCTTCGTCTTCTACTTCTTCTTACCCTTTATTTTCTTTTTTTTTTCTTCTTCTTCTTCATCATCAACTTGTTCTTCTTCGTCTTCGTCTTCGTCCCTACTTCTTTACCTCCTTCTTCTTCATCTCCTTATGATTATTCTTCTTCTTCTCTTCTTCTTCTTCTTCTTCTTCTACTTTTTCTTCTTGTACTTTTTCATCTACTTCTACTTCTTTATCCTTCTTCTTCTTCTACTACTACTTTTTCTTATTGTTCGCCTTCTTCTTCTTTCTATTGCTCGTTTACTTCTTCTTCTTTCCCCTCTTCATCTTCGCCTTCGTCTTCTTCTTGTTCTTCTTCCACCTCCTCTTCTTCTTCTTCATCTTCTTCTTCTTCTTCTTCTTCTTCTACTACTTTTTCTTCTTATCTTCTTCATCTTCTCCATTTTCTTCTTCTTCTTCATCTTGATCTTCTTCTTCTTCCTCTTCTTCTTCCCCTCTTTTTCATCTTCTTTGTTTCATCTTTTTCACTTCTTAATCTTCTTCTTTTTACTTGTTCTTCTTTTTAGCTCTTCTTCTTCTTCTTCTTTCACTTGTTCTTTTTTTTTCCTCTTCCTTTTCTTTGTCGTCTTTTTCTTCTTCATCTTATTCTTCCTCATCTTCATCATCATCTTCTTCTTCTTTTTCTTCTTCCTTGTTTTCTTATTCTTCGTCTTGTTCTCCCTTGTCTTCTTCTTCTTCTCCTCGTCCTTCTCCTTCTTCTTCTTCTTTTTCTTCTTCCTCTTCCCCTTATTCTTTTTCCTATTCTTCATCTTCTTCTTCATCGTCTGCTTCTTCTTCTTCCTTTTCTTCTTCTTGTTCTTCTCTGTCTTCTTCTTCATCTTCTCTTCTTTTTCTTCTTTTTCTAGTTCTTCTTCTTCTATTTCTTCTTAATCTTCTTCATTTACCTCTTCTTTATCTTCTTCTTCTTTTTGTTCTTCATCTTCTTCTTCCTATTCTTCTTCTTTTTGTTCTACTTCTTTTTATTCGCCCTCTTCTTCTTTTACTTCTTACTCTTCTTTGTCTTCAACTTCTTCTGCATCGTTGTCTTATTAATCTTCTTCTTCTTCTTCTTCTTCTTCTTCTTTTTCTTCTTCATCTTAGTCTTCTTCTTCACCATCTTGTTCTTCTTTTCTCTTCTCATGTTGCTCCTCCTTCTCCTCTTTTATCTTCTTCTTCTTATTCTTCTTCTACTTCTTCCTCTTCTTCCTTGTCATCGTCTTCTTCTTCTCCATCTTCAACTTCTTCTAGCACTTTTTCTCCTTCTTCGTCTTCTTCTACTTCATCTTCATCATCCTTGTCTTCTTTGTCTTATTCATTTTTTGCTTCTATTTGTTCTTCATCCTCTTCTTCTTAATCGTCTTCCTCTTCTTCCTCTTCTTCCACTTCTTCGTCTTCTTCTTCTATTTCTTTATCTTTTTCTTCTTCTCCTCCTTTTTCTTCTTCGTCTGCTTCTTCCACTACTATCCTTCATCTTTTACTTCTCCCTCTTCTTCTTCTTCTTCTTCTTAAAATTCTTCTTCCTCCTCCTCTTCTTATTCTTCTCCTCCTACTTCTTCTTCATCTTCTTCTTTTGCTACTTCTTCTTCTTCTTCTTTTCTTCATCTTCTTCTTCTTCTTCTTCCTCCCCTTCATCATCTTCTTCCTATTCTTCTTCTTCCTCCTCTTTGTCTTAATCTTCTTACATTTTTATCCTCTTTTGTTTGTCTTCTTTTTCTTCTTCTTCTTCTTCTTCTTCTTCTTCTTCTTCTTCTTCTTCATTTTCTTCATCTTCTTCTTCTTCTTCTTCTTCATCTTCTACAACTTCTTCTACTTCAAGATCTTCTTCTTCATATTCTACTTTTTCTTCATCTACTTCTTCTTTGTCATTGTCTTCTTCTCCTTCTTCTTCTTCTTCTTCTTCTTCTTCTTCTTCTTCTTCTTCTTCTTCTTCTTCTTCTTCTTCCTCTACTTCTCCTTCTTCTTCTTCTTCTTCTTCTTCTTTATCTTCAACTTCTTTGTCTACTTCTTCATCATCATCAATATTATCTTCTTCTTCTTGTTCTTCTTCATATTCTTCTTCTTCTTGTTCTTCTCCTACTTCTTCGTCTACTTCTTCTTCTTCTTCCTCTTCTTCTTCTTCTTCTTCCTCTTCTTCATCTTCTTCTTTTACTTCTTCTCCTTCTTTTTCTTCCTCTTCTTCATGTTTTCTTGTTCTTGTTCTTCTTCTTCTTCTTCTTATTCTTCTTCTTCGCCTTCTTCCTCTTCTTTTTCCTCTTCATCTACTTTTATATCATTTTCTTCTTTTCCATCTTCTTCTTCTTCTACTTCTTCGACTTCATCTTCTTCTTCTTTTTATTTTTCTCCTTCATTTTTCCTCTTCTTCTTATTCTTATTCTTCTTTTTCTTCTTCTACTTCTTCATCTTCTTCTTCATCTTTCTCTTCATCTTCTTCATCTATTACTTTATTATCTTCTTGATCTTTTATATTATCTTCTTCTTCTACTTCTTCTTTGTCTTTTCTTCTTTTTCTTCTTCTTCTTCTTCTCCCTCTTCTTCTTCTTCTTCTTCTTCTTCATCTTCTTCGCCTTCTTCTTCTTCTTCTTCTTCGAGTTTTTCTTGTTCTTGTTCTTCTTCTACTTATTCTTCTTTTTCTTCTTCTTCTTCTTGTTCTAGTTTTTCCTTGTCATCTACTTTTTCATCTTCTCCTTTTCCTTCTTCTTCTTGTTCTTCTTCGTTTCATCCTTTTCTTCTTCTTCCTCTTCTTCTTTTTATTTTTCTCCTTCATTTTTCTTCTTCTTCTTGTTCTTATTCTTATTCTTCTTCTTCTACTTCTTCTCCTCCTTGTTCTTCTTCATTTTCCACTTCTTCTTTTTCTTCTATTTCTTCTTATTCTTCATCTTCTTCATCTGTTATATCTTCTTCTTCTTCTTCTTCTTCTTCTTCTTCTTCTTCTTCTTCTTCTTCTACTTCTTCTTCTACTTCTTCTTCTTCTTCTTCTACTTCTTCTTCATCTTCTTCTTCTTCATCTTCTTCTTCTTCATCATCTTCTTTTTCTTCTTCTTCTTCTTCTTTTTCTAATTCTTCTTTTTCTTCTACGTCTTCTTCTTCTTCTTCTTTTTCTTCTTCGCTTTATTCTTCTTCTTCTTCTCCACGTTCTTCTTTTTCTTCTTCTTCATCTTATTCTTCATCTTTATCATCATCATCTTTCTTCTATTTCTTCTTCTTCATCTTCTTCATCTTCTATATCATCTTCTTCTTCTTCTTTGTCTTCTTCTTCTTCTTTGTCTTCTTCTTCTTTTTCTTCTTCTTATTTTCTTCTTCCTCTTCTTCTACATCTTCTTCTTCTACTTCTTTTTTTTTCTTTTTTCTTCTTCTTCTTTTTCATCTTCTTCTTCTTTTTCTCCTTCTCCTTATCCTTCTTCTCCTTTTTCTTCATCTTTTTCTTGATTTTTCTTCTTCATCTTCTTTTTGATTTTGATCTCTATCTTCTTCTTCTTTTTTTCTTCATATTTGTCTTCTTCTTCTTCCTCTTCTTGGTATTCACCCTCCTCGTGTTCGTCTTCATCTTCTTCATCTTCATCTTCTTCTTCTTCATCATCTTCTTCTTCTTCATCTTCTTCTTCTTCTTTTTCTTCATCTTGTTCTTCTTTTTCTTCTTCGTCTTATTTTTGTTCTTTTTCTCGTTATTCTTCTTCTTCTTCTTCTTCTTATTCTTCATCTTTATCATCATCATCTTCTTCTTCTTCTTCTTCTCCTTCTTCTTCTTCGTCTTCTCTTCCTTCTTCTACTTCTTCTTCTTCTTCTTCTATTTCTTATTCTTCTTTTTCTTTTTTTCTTGTTCTTGTTAATCTTCTTGTTCTTCTTCTTCTCCTTCTCCTTCACCTTCTCCATCTTCTTCTTTTCCTACTTCTTTTTCTTCTTCTTCTTCTCCCTCTTTTTCTTATACTTCCTCTTCTACTTCTCCTTCTTCTTCTTCTTCTTATACTTCCACTCCTTCTAATCCTTCAACTTCTTCTTCTACTTCTTTCTCTTCTTCTTCATCTTCTTCTTTTTCTCCCTCTACTTCTTCTTCTTCTTGTTTTTCTTAGTGATCTTCTTCTTCTTCTTCTTCTTTTTCTTCTTCTTCTTCTTCTTCTCCTTCTTCTTCTTCATCTTCTTCTTCTTCTTCTTCATCTTTTTGTTCTCCTCCATCTACTTCTTATTCTCCTTCTCCACCTTCTTCTCCTACTAATTCTTCTTCTTCTCCTTCTTCATCTTCTTCTTCTTCTTCTTCATCTTCTTCGTCTTCTTCTTTAACATCTTGATCTTCTTCTAATTCTCCTTCTTCTTCTTCTTCTTCTTCTTCATCTTCTACTTCTTCATTGTTCTTGTTCTTCATCTTCTTCATCTTCTTCTTTTTCTTCTTTTTCTTCGTATGCTTGTACTTCTTCTTCTTCTTCTTCTTCTTCTTCTACTTCTACTTCTTCTACTTCTTCTACTTCTTCTACTTCTTCTTCATCTTCTTCTTTTTCTTCATTATTGTTCCTCTATTTTTTCTTAATCTTGTTCTTCTTCTTCTTGTTCTTCTTCCTCTTCTTCTTATTCTTCTTCTTCTTCTTTACCTTCCATTTCTACTTCTTCTTCTTCTTCTTCTTCTTCTTCTTCTTCTTTTTCATCTTCTTGTTCTACTTCATCAACTTCTTCTTCTTCTTCCTATTCTTTTTCTTCTTCTTCGTCTTCTTCCTTTTTTTTCTTCTTCTTCTCCATCTTCTACTTCTTCTTCTTCCTCCTCCTCCTCTTCTTCATCATCATCATCTTCTTCTTCTTCTTCTTCTTCTTCTTCTTTTTCTTCTTCTTCACCTTCTTCTTTTTCTCCTTCTTGTTTTTCTTGATCTTCTTCAATTCTTCTATGTTTTATTATTATTATTATCTTTTCTTCCTTTCTCCCTTTTTTATTAGCATGCTTCTTCTTCTTTTCATATTCTTCTTCTTCTTCTTCTTCTTCATCTTCTTCTTCTTCTTCATCTTCGTCTTCTTCTCCTTCTTCTTTCTCTTCTTCTCCATCCTTCTCATCATCATCATCATCATCATCTTTGCCTTCTTTATCTTCTTGTTCTTCTTGTTCTTCTTTGTCTTCTCCATCTCCATTTTCTTCTTCGTCCTCTTCGTTGTCTTCTTCTTCTTGTTCTTCTTCTTCTTCTTCCTTATTGTCTTCTTCTTCGTCTTCTTTTTCTCCTTTTTCTTCGTCTTCTTCTTCTTTTTCTTCTTCTTCTCCTTCATCTCCTTCTTTATCTTCTTCTTTTTCTTCTTCTTCTTCTTCTTCTTCTTCCTCATTGTCTTTTATTCTTCTTCATGTTCCTCCTCTTGTTCTTCTTCTTCGTCGTCTTCCTCTTCTTCTTCTGCTCCTCCTCCTTCTTCTTCTTATTCTTGTTCTTCTACTTCTTCTTCTTTTTCTTCTTCTTTTTCTTCTTCTTCATCTTTTCTTCTTATTCTTGTTCTTCTTCTTATTCTTCATCATCATCATCTTCTTCTTCTTCTTCTTCATCTTCATCTCTTGTTGTTCTTCTTATCTATCATCTTCTTTTTCTTCTTCTTCTTCTTGTTCTTCCTCTTCTTCATCATCCTTTTCTTCATGTTCTTCTTCTTTGTCTCTTCTTCTTCTTCTTTTTCAACTTCTTCCTCTTCTTCTCCTTCCTTTTCTTTATCTTTTGCTTCTTCACCGTCTTTTTCTTTTTCTTTACCTTCTTCTTCTTCTTCATGTTCTTTTCATTATTATTCTTCTTCCTCTCCTTCTGCTTCTTCTTCTTCTTATTGTTCTTTTACTTTTTCTACTTCATCGACTTCTTCTTTTTCTTCTTCTTGTCCTTCTTGTACTTACTCCTCAACCACTTCTTATTCTTCTACTTCTTTTTCTTCTTCTTCTTCTTCTTCTTCTTCTTCCTTTTCTTCTTCTACTCCTCCTTCTTCTTCTTCTTCTTCTTCTTCTTCATTTTCATGTTCATCCCCTTCCTCTTTTTCTTCTTCTTCCTCTTCTTCTTTGTCTTCCTAGCCATCATCTTCTCATCTTATTCTTCATCTTCTTCTTCTTCAACTTCTTCTTCTTCTTCTTCTTCTTCCTCTGCTTCTTCCTCTTCTTCTTCTTCTTCATCATCTTCTAGTTCTTCTACGTCGTATTCTTCTTTTTCTTCTTCTTCTTCTTCTTCTTCTTCACCTTGTTCTACTACTCCATCATTACCATCATCTTCTTCTTCTTCCTTTTCTTCTTCTTCTTCTTCTTTGTCAGTTTCTTCTACTTCTTCTTCTTCTTCTTTTTCAACTTATTATTATTATTCTTCTTCTTCTTCATCATCCTCCTCCTCCTCTTCTTCAACATCTTCTTTGTCTCTTCTTCTTATTCTTCTACATTTTTTTCTGCTTTCTCTTCTTCTTCTTCTTTTTCCTCTTCTTCTTGTTCCACTTCTTCATCATCTTCTTCTTCTTCTTTGTCCTCTTCTCCTTCTTCTTCTTCTACTACTTCTTCTTTTTCTTCTTCTTCTCCTTCCCATTTTTTCCTTCTTCTTCTTCTTCTTCTTCTTGTTCTTCTTCAACATCATATTCTTCTTCTTCTTCTTCTTCTTCTTTTCTTCTTTTTGTTCTTTTACTGTCTTATTCTTCTTCTTCTTTTTCATATTCTTCTTCTTCTTCTTCTTCTTCAATTCTTCGCCATCTTCCTCTTCTTCTTCTTCTTCTTCTACTCCTTCATCTCCTTCTTCTTCATCTCCTTCTTGTTCTTCTTTATCTTTTTTGAATTCTTCTCTTTCTTCTTCTTCCTCTTCTTCTTCTTCTTCTTCTTCTTTATCTTCTTTGCCATCTTTATCTTCTTCTTCATCTTCGTCTTCTTGTTCTTCATTATCTTCTTCCTCTTCTTCTTCATTTTCTTCTTCAACTACTTCTTCTTCATCATCATCATCATCTCCTTCTTCTTCCTCTTCTTCTTTTTCGTCTTGTTTTTCTTATTCTTTTTTTACTTCTTCGCCTTCTTCAACTTCTTCTCCTTCTTCTTCACCTTCTTCTTCTTTCACTTCATCTTCTATTTCTCCTTCTTTGTGTACTACTTTTTCTTCTTCTTCTTCTTCTTCTCCTCCTCTTCCTCCTACTTCTTCTAGTTCTTTTTCATCTTCTTTGTCTTTTTCTTCTTCTTCTTCTTCCTCCACTTCTTCTTCCTCTTCCTTGACTTCTTCTTCTTCGTCTGTTCTTCTTCTTCTTCTTCTTCTTCTTCTTCTTCTTCTATTTCTTCTTCTTCTTACACTTCTTCCTCTTCTTCTTCTTCCACTTCTTCATATTCCTTTTCTTCTTTGTTTTCTTCTTCTTGTTCTTCTTCTTTTTCTTCTTGTTCTTCTTCTTCTTCTTCTTGTTCTACATCTTCTTCTTCTTCTTCTTCTTCTTCTTCTTCTACTACTACTACTACTATTAAAACTACTTTTTATTCTATTTGTTTTTCTTGTTCTTGTTGTTCTTCTTCTTCTTGATCTTCAACTTCTTCTTCTACTGCTTCTTTTCCTTCTTCTACTTCTTCTTCTTCTTCTTGTTTTTCCTCTTTTTCTTCTTCATCTTCTTCTACTTCATCTTCTTACCTTTTTTCTTCTTCTTCTTCTACTACTTCATCTTCTTCTTCTACTTCTTCTTCTTCATCATCTTCATCTTCATCTTCTTCTTTTTCTTCTTCGTCGTCTTCTTCAACTTCATCTTCTTTCCCTTCTTCTTCATCTACTTCACCAACTTCTTTTTATTCTTCTTCTTCTTCTTCGTCTTCGTTTCCTTTTTCTTCTTCTTCTTCTTCTTCTTTATCTTCTACATTTTCTTCTTCTTCTTCTTCTTTTTCTTCTTCTTTCTCTCCTTCTTCATCCTTGTCTTCTTCTTCTTCTTCGTCTTCGTTTCCTTTTTCTTCTTCTTCTTCTTCTTTATCTTCTACATTTTCTTCTTCTTCTTCTTCTTCTTTTTCTTCTTCTTTCTCTCCTTCTTCATCCTTGTCTTCTTCTTCTTCTTCTTCTTTGCTTCTTTTTCTTCCTCTTCATCTTTTAATTCTTCTTCTTTGTCTTCTTCATTTTCTTCTACTTCTTCTTCTTCTTCCTCCCCTTCTTCCTCTTCTTCTTCTTCTTCTTTGTCTTCCTCTACGTCTTCTTCATCATCATCATCTTCTTCTTCTTCTTCTTTTTCTTCTTTGCTGTCTTCTTCTTCTTCTTCATCTTCTACACCATCATCATCATCATCTTCTTCTTCTTCTTCTTTTTCTTCTTCTTCTTTTTCTTCTTCTTTTTCTTCTTCTTATTCTACCTCTTCTTCTTCTTCTTCTTCCACTTGTTCTTCGTCGTATTCTTCTTCCTCATCTTCCTCTTCTTCTTCATCTTCTTCTACTCCTCCTTCTATTACTACTGTCTCATGTTCTTCTTCTTCTTCTTGGTCATCTTCTTCTTATTCTTCTTCTCCGCTTTTTCATCTTCTTTTTTTCACCTTTTTCTCTTCTTCTTAATCATCTTCTTCATTTTTTTTATCCTATTCTTCTTCTTCCACTTCTTCGTCATCCTATTCTTCATCTTTTTCTTCTCTGACTCTTATTCTTCTTCTTCTTCTTCTACTTCTTTTTCTTCTTCTTCTTCGTCTTCTTTATCTTACACTTCTTCAGTATTTTTTCTTGTTCTTCATCTTCATCTTCTTGTTCTTTTTATTCTTCTTCTAAATGTTCTGCTTCTTCTTCTTCTTGTTCTTCCACTACTTCTTCTTATTCTACCTTCTTTTTCTTCTTCTTCTGGTTCTACTTTTTATTATTATTCTTCTTCTTCTTCTTCTTTTTCTTCATCGTCTTTTTCTTCTTCTTCTACTTAATCTTCTTCTTCTTCTTCTTCTTCATCATCTTCTTCTTTTTCTTCTTTGTCGTCTTCTTATTCTTCTTCTTCTTCTTCCCCTTTTAGTTCATCATCTTCACCATTATCTTCTTCTTGTTCTTCTTCTTGTTCTTCTTATTCTTCTTCTTCTTCTTATTCTTCTTCCTCTTCCACTTCCACTTCTTCTTCTTCTTCTTCTTCTTCGTCTACTTCTTCTTATTATTATTTTTATTATTACTATTATTATTATTATTCTCCTTCTTCTACTGCTACTCCTTCATGTTCTTCTTCTTCATCATGTTCTTCTTCTTCTCTACTTATTCATATTCCTTTATTTTTCATCATTGTCTCTTCTTCTTAATCTTCTCCTTCATCTTGTTCTTCTTCTTCTTATTCATATTATTGTTTTTCTTCTTCTTCTTTTTCTTCTTCTTCTTCCTCTTCTTCATGTTCCTTTTCTTCTGCATGTTTTTCTTCTTCAACATCTTCTTCTACTTCTTTTGTCTTCTTTTTCTTTGTCTTCTTCTTCTTCTTCTTCTTCTTCTTCTTTTTCTTCTTCTTCTTCTTCCTCTTCTTTTTCTTCTTCTTCTTCTTCTTGTTCTTCTTCCTCTTCTTTGTCTTCTTCTTCATTGTGTTTGTCTTCCTCTTCAACATCTTATTCTTATTCTTCTTCTTGTTTTTTATCTTCTTCTTGTTTTTTATCTTCTTCTTCTAGTTCTCTTTTTTCTTCTTCATCATCTTCTTCTTATTCTTCTTCTTTCTTTTCTTCTTCTTCTCCTTCTTCATCTTATTTTTCCTCTTTTTCTTCTTCTCTTTCTTCGCCTTCATCTTCTCCTTGTTCTTTTTTTTGTTCTTCTTCTTCGTCTGCTTCTTCTTCTTCTTCTTTTTCTTCTTCTTCTTTCTCTTCTTCTTGTTCTTTGTCTTCTTCTCCTTTTACTTCTTCTTCTTTTGGTTTTTCTTGCTCTTCATCTTCTTCTTATTTTGCTTTTTCGTGTGCTTCTTCTTTTTCTTGTTCTTTTTCTTCTTCCTCCCCCTCTTCTTTTTCTTCTTTACCATGTTCTTTTTTCATCTTTTATTTCCTCTTAATCTTCTTCTTATTGTTCTTGTTCTTCTTCTTCTTCTTCTTCTTCTTCTTGTTCTTCTTATTTTTTTTCTTCTTCCTCTTCTTATGTTTCTTCTTCTTCTTTATCATCTTCCTCTTCCTCTTCTTTGCCTTCTTCTTCTTCGTCTTCATATTCTTCTTCTTCTTCATTTTCTTCTTCTTCTTCTTCTTCTTCTTCTTCTTCATCTTTTTTTTCTTCGTCTTCTTCTTCTCCTCTTCCTTGTTCTTCGGCTTCTTCTTCTTCTTCATCTTCTTTTTCTTTCTCTTCTTCATTTTCTTTGTCTTCTTCTTCTTCTTCTTCTATATCTCCTTATTCTTCTTCTTCTTTTTCTACTCCATCTTTTTCTTCTACTTCTTCTTCTTCTTCTTTTCCTTCTTCCTCTTCCTCTTCTTCTTCTACCACTTCTTCATCTTGTTCTTCTTCATGTCTTTCTCTACTTCATCATCATCATCATCATCTTCTTCTTCTTCTTCTTCATTATCATCATCATCTTCTTCTTCTTCTTCTTATTCTTCTTCTTCCCCTTCCTCTTCTTCCTCTTATTCGTCTTCTTCTCCTTCTTCATCTTCTTCTTCTTCTCCTTCGTCCTCTCCTTCTTTGACTTCTTCTTCTTTGCCTACTTCTTCTCCTTCTTATTCTTCTTCTACTTTTCTTCTTTCTCTTCTTCTCTTCTTCCTCCTCTTCTTATCCTTCTTCTTCTTCTTTTTCATCATCATCTTCTTCTTCTTCTACTTATTCTTCTTTTTCTTCTTCTTCTTCTTCATGTTGTTGTCTTTCTTCTTCTTCTTTGCCTTCTTATTCCTCTTCTTCTTCTTCATCTTCTTCTTCATTTTCTTCTTTCTCTTCTTCTTTTACTTCTTCTTCTTCATTTGCTTCTTCTTCATCTTCTTATTCTTTTTCATCATCATCTTCTTCTTCTTCTTCTACATCTTCTTCTTCTTCTTCTACTACTACTACTACAACTAGTAATACTAGTTCTTTTTGTTCTACTTCTTTTTCTTGTTCTTTTTTTCTTCTACTTGTTTGTCTTCAACTTCTTCTTCTTCTTCTTCTTCTTCTTTTTTGTCTTTTCATCTTTATCATCTTCTACTTCATCTTCTTATCCTTTTCTTCTTCTTCTACTACTACTTCATCGACTTCTTCTACTTCTTCTTCATCATCTTCATCTTCTTCTTCTTCTTTTTCTTCTTCGTCGTCTTCTTCAACTTCATCTTCTTCCTCTTCTTCTTCATCATCTTCACCATCTTCTTTATATTTCTCTTCTTCTTCTTCCACTTCCTCTTCCTCTTCTTCTTCTTCTACTACTACTTCTTCTTTTTTGTCTTGTTCTTCTGCATCGTATTCTTTTTCCCCTTCATCTTCTCCTTCTTCTCCTTCTTCTTCTTATTCTTCTCTTTCTGCTTCTAATTCTACTCCTTCATGTTCTTCTTCTTCTTCTTCTTCTTTGCTTTTTAATCTTCTTTTTTTCATCTTTTTCTTTTCATCTTAATCTTCTTCTTCATCTTGATCTTCTTCTTCTTCCTCTTGTTCTTCATCATCTTATTTTTTTCCTCTTTTTCTTCTTCTTCTTCATCTTCTTTTTCTTCTTCATCGTCTTCATCATCATCAACTTCTTCTTCTTCTTCGTTTTCTTCTTTTTTTTCTTTGTCTTGGTTTCTCTTTCATTTTCTTCTTCTCCTTCTTCTACTTCTTCCTCTAGTTCTTGTTCCTCTTCTTCGTCTTCTTCTTCTTTTTTGTTTGTCTTGCTCTTCATCATATTCTCTTTCTTCCTCTTCTTCTACTTTTTCTTCTTCTTTTAATGCTTCTTCATCTTCTTCTTCTTATTCATCATCTTTTTCTTCTTCTTCTTCATCTTTATCATCATCATCATCTTCTTCTTCTTCTTCTACTTCTTCATCTTCTTCTACTTCTTCTTCTTCTTCTTCCCCTTGCTCCTATTCCTCTTCTTCATCTTCTGTTTCTTCTTTCTTTCCTCCTCCTTATTCTTCTTCTTCTCTTCTTCTTCTTCTTCTTCCCTTTTCCTCTTCTTCTTCCTCTACTTCTTCTCCTTCTTGTACTTCTACTTCTTCTTCTTCTTCTCCTTCTTCTTCCTCTACTTCTTATTCAACTTCTTCTTCTTCTTCTTCTTCTACTTTTTCTTCATCTTTTTTTCTTCTTCTTGATCATCATCTTCTTCTTCTTCTTTTTCTTCTACTTCTTTTCTTCTTCTTCTTCCTCATCTTCTTCTTCTAATTCTTCTTCTTGTTGTTATTCTTTTTCTTCCTCTTCTTCTTCTTCTACTGCTGCTGCTTTTTGCTCATCTTCTGCTTCTTCTTCTTCTTCATCTTCTCCTTCTTCCTCTTCTACATCTTCTTCCCTTTCTTCTTCTTCTTCTTTTTATACTACTTATTCTTCTTCCTCTTCCTCTCTTTCTTATTCCTCTTCTTCTTCTTCTTCTTTGTCATTATCATCATTGGCATATTCGTCGCCTTCTTTATCTTCTTCTTCTTCTTCCTAGTCTTCTTGTTCTTCATCTGCTTCTTCCTCTTCTTCTTCTTCTTCTTCTTCTTCTACTTCTTCTTCTTCTTCTTCTTCTTCTTCTACTTCTTCTTCTTCTTCTTCTTCTTCTTCTTCTTCTTCTTCTTCTTCTTATCCTTCTTCTTCTTCTTTTTCATCATCTACTTCTTCTTCTATTACTTATTCTTCTGTTTCTTCTTCTTCTTCTTCATGTTGTTGTCTTTCTTCTTCTTCTTCGCCTTCTTATTCCTCTTCTTCTTCTTCATCTTCTTCTAATTTTCTTCTTTCTCTTCTTCTTATTCTTTGTCATCTTCTTCTTTTACTTCTTCTTCTTCTGCTTCTTCTTCATCTTCTTCTTCATCTCCTTCTTCATCTTCTTCTTCTTTTTCGTCATCTTCTTCTTGTTCTTGCACTTGTTCTTCTTCTTCTTCTTCTACTACTACTACTACTTGTAATACTACTTCTTTTTGTTCTACTTCTTTTTCTTGTTCTTTTTTTCTTCTACTTCTTCTTCTTCTACTTGTTCCTTTACTTCTTCTTCTTCTTCTTTTTCCTTTTTTCATCTTTATCTTCTTCTACTTCATCTTCTTATCTTTTTCTTCTTCTTCTTCTATTACTTCATCGACTTCTTCTACTTCTTCTTTATCATCTTCATCTTCTTCTTCTTTTTCTTCTTCGCCGTCTTCTTCGACTTCATCTTCTTCCTCTTTTCTTCATCTTCTTCACCATCTTCTTTTTATTCTTCTTCTTCTTCTTCCACTTCCTCTTCCACTTCTTCTTCTTCTTCTTCTTCTTCTTCTTCTTCTACTTCTTCTTCGTCTTGTTCTTCTGCGTCGTATTCTTTTTCGCCTTCTTCTTCTCCTTCTTCTTCTTCTTCTTCTTCTTCTCTTTCTACTTCTAATTCTACTCCTTCATGTTCTTCTTCTTCTTCTCATTCTTCTTCTTCTTCTTCTTCTTCTTCTTCTTTGCTTTTTAATCTTCTTTTTTTCATGTTTTTCTTTTCTTCTTAATCTTCTTCTTCATCTTGATCTTCTTCTTCTTCATCTTATTCTTCAACTTCTTAATTTTTTCCTCTTTTTCTTCTTCATCTTCATCTTCTTTTTCTTCTTCATCGTCTTCATCATCATCAACTTCTTCTTCTTCTTCTTTGTTTTCTTCTTTTTTTTCTTCGTCTTCGTTTTCTCTTTCATTTTCTTCTTCTTCTTCTTCTTCTTCCTCCTCTAGTTCTTGTTCCTCTTCTTCTTCTTCTTCTTCTTCTTTTTTGTCTTGTTCTTCATCATATTTTCCTTCTTCCTCTTCTTCTACTTTTCTTCTTCTTTCACCGCTTCTTCAACTTCTTCTTCTTATTCATCATCTTTTTCTTCATCTTCATCATCTTTATCATCATCATCATCTTCTTCTTCTTCTTCTTCTTCTTCTTCTACTTCTTTTTCTTCTTCTTCCCCTTGCTCCTATTCCTCTTCTTCACGTTCTTTTTCTTCTTTCTTTCCTCCTCCTTATTCTTCTTCTTCTCTTCTTCTTCTTCTTCTTCTTCCCTTTTCCTCTTCTTCTTCCTCTACTTCTTCTTTTCTTGTACTTCTACTTCTTCTTCTTCTTCTTCTTCTTCTTCTTCTTCTTCTTTCTCCTCCTCTTCTTATTCAACATCTTCTTCTTCTTCTTCTTCTACTTTTTCTTCTTCTTTTTTTTCTTCTTCTTCATCATCATCTTCTTCTTCTTCTTTTTCTTCTACTTCTTCTTCTTCTTCTTTTTCTTCTACTTCTTTTCTTCTTCTTCTTCCTCATATTCTTCTTCTAATTCTTCTTCTTGTTGTTATACTTTTTCTTCTTCTTCTACTGCTGCTGCTTTTTGCTCGTCTTCTGCTTCTTCTCCTTCTTCTTCTTCTTTTATTTTTTTTCTTCTTCTTCTTCATCTTCATCTTCTTCTTCTTTTACATCTTCTTCTCTTTCTTCTTCTTCTTCTCCTTCTACTTCTTCTTTTTATACTTCTTATTCTTCTTCCTCTTCCTCTCTTTCTTATTCCTCTTCTTCTTCTTCTTCTTCGTCATTATACTCATCGTCATATTCGTCGCCTTCTTTATCTTCTTCTTCTTCTTCCTAGTCTTATTGTTCTTCATCTGCTTCTTCCTCTTCTTCTTCTTCTTCTTCTTCTTATTCTTCTTCTACTTCTTCTTCTTCTTGTTCTTCTTCTACTTCTTGTTCTTGTTCTTCTTCTTCTTCTTCTTCTTCCTCTTCTTCTTCTTCTTCTTCTTCTTCTTCTTCTTCTTCCTCCTCCTCTTCTTCTTATCCTTCTTCTTCTTTTTCATCATCATCTTCTTCT
>JAIUJO010001721.1:67500-80000 GCA_023846275.1 Vanilla planifolia
CTTCTTCTCCTTCTTCCTCCTCTTCTTCTTCTTCTACGTCTTCTTCTTCTTCTCCATCTTCTTCTTTTTCTTCATCTTCTTCTTCTCCTTTTCCTTCTTCTTCTTCTTCATCATCTTCTTTTTCTTCTACTTCTTCCTCTTCCACTTCTTCTTCTTCTTTACATTCTTCTTCTTCTTCTTTTTCTTCTCCTTCTTCATTCTCTTTTTCTTATTCTTTCTCTTCTTCTTATTCTTATTCTTATTCTTCTACTGCTTATTCTTATTCTTCATCTACTTCTTCTTCTACTTCTGCTTCTTCCTCTTCACTTCTTCCTTTTTATCATATTCTTCTTCTACATCTCTTTCCCTTCTTCTTCATCTTCTCCATCATATTCTTCTTCATCTCTTTCTTCTTCTTCTTCTTCTTCTTCTTCTTCTTACTCTTCTTCTCCTCCCACTTCTTCACCTTCTTCTTCTTCTCTGTCTTCTTCTTCTTCTTTTTCTTCTTCGTCTTCTTCTTCATCTTCATCTTCTTTGCATCTTCTTCTTTGACTTCTTCCTCTTCTTCTTTTTCTACCTCTTATTCTTCTTCTTATTTTTCTTCTTCTTGTTCTTCATCATCTTCACTTCTCCTTCTCCTTCTTATTCCTATTCTTAATCCTCTTCGTCTTCGTTATCTTCTTCTACTTCTTCATCTACTTCTTCTAATTCTTCTACTTCTTCTTCTTCTTCTCCTTATTCTTCTTCTTCTTCTTCTTCTTCTTCTCTCTTCTTCTTCATCTTCTTCATCTTCTTGTTTGTCTACTTATTCTTGCTATTCATCTTTTTCTTTGTCTTGTTCTTCTTGTTCTTATTCTTCTTCTTCATCTTCTTCTTCTTGTTCTTATTCTTGTTCTTCTTCTTCTTCTTCTTCTTTTCTTACTCTTCTTCTTCTTCTTCTTCTTCTTCTTCTTCTATTTCTTCTTATTTTTCTCCTTGCCCTTTTTCTTCTTCTTCTTCTTCTTCTTCTTCTTTTTCTTCTTCGTCTTCTTCTTCTTCTTCCTCAACTTGTTCTTCTTCTTTTTCTTATTCTTATTCACCTTGTTCTTCTTGTTCTTTTTATTCTAATTCTTATTCTTCCTATTGTTCTTCTTCATTCTCATCATCCTCTTCTTCTTCTTCTTCTCCTTCTTCTTCTTCTTCTTCTTCTTCTACTCCTACTTCTACGTCCTCTCCTGCTTCTTGCTCTTTTTCATCTTTTTCTTCTCCTTTTTCCTTTACTTCTTCTTCTTTGTTTTCTTCTTCTTAATCATCTTCTTCTTCATCATCTTTTGCCTCTTGATCTGCTTTTTCTTTACCTTGTCCTTCTTCTTCTTCTTCTTCTTCTTCTTCTTCCCCCTCTTGTTCATCCGCTTCTTCAACTTCTTCTTCTTCATCTCTTCCTCTCTCTCCTTTTCTTCTTCTTCTTCTTCTTTTTCTTCGGGTTCTCCTTCTTCTTGTTCTACTTCTTCTTCTTCTACTTCTTTTTCTTCTTCTTCCTCTTCTTCTTCTTCCTCTTCTTCTTCTTCCACTTCTTTATCTGCTTCTTCTTCTTCTTCTTCACTTCTTTTTCTTCTTCTTGCTTCTCTTCTTCTTCTTCTTCTTCATCTTCTTCTACTTTGTTTACTTCTTCTTTGTCTTTTTCGTCCTCAACTTCTTCTTTTTTTCCTTTTTCTTCTTTTGCTTCTGTTTCTTCTTCTTCTTATCTCCTTCTTCTTCTTCTTCTACTTCAACTTCTTCTTCTCTTCAACTTCTTCTTCTTCTTCTTCTGCATTTTCTTCTTCTTCTTCTTCTTCATTTGCTTCTTCTATTTTGCCTTCCTCTTCTTCTTCTTCCTCCTCTTCTTCATCTTCATCTGCTTCATATTCATCTTCTTCTTCTTCGTCTTCCTCTTCTTCTTCTTCTTCTCATTCTTCTTCTTCTCTTTCTTCTTCTCTTTCTTCTTCTCTTTCTTCTTCTACTACTTCTTCTCTTCATTCTTCTTCTTCTTCTTCTCTTTCTTCAACTTCTTCTTCTTCTTCTTCTTCTTTTTCATCTTCATCTTCTTCTTCTACTTTTACTTATTTCTTAAACTTCTGTGACTTCTTCATCTTTCTCTTTTTGTTCATTGTCTTCTTCTTCTTCTTCTTGTTCTTCTTTCTCTTCTTCGTTGCATTCTTCTTCTTCTTCTTCTTCTATTTTCTCTTCTTCATCTTATTATTCTTCTTCTTTTCCTTTGTCTTCTTCTTCTTCTTCAAATTCTCCTTCTCTTACTTCTTCTTCTTCTTCTACTTCTCCTTCTTCTTCTTCTTCTTCATCTTCTTCCTCTTCCACTTCTTCTTCTTCTTCTTTTTCTTCATCACTACTTGTTCTTCTTGTTTTCTTTTTCTTCTTCTTCTTTTTCTTGTTCTACTTCTTCTACTTCTTCTTCTTCTACTTCTTCTTCTTCTTCTTCATCTTCTTCATCTTTGTCTTCTTCTTCTTCTTCCTCCTCCGCATCTTCTTCTTCATCTTCTACTTCTTCTTCCTCTTCTTCTACTTCTTCTTCCTCTTCTTTTTCTTCTTCTTCTTCTTCTTCTTCCTCTTCTTCTTCTTCTTCTTCTACTTCTTCTTCTTGCTCTACTTCTTGCCCTTCATCATCTTCCTCTTTTTTGTCTTATTCGTTTTTGTCATCATCTTCTTCTTCTCCGACTTCTACTTTTTCTTCTTATTCTTCTTACTCATCATCTTCTGTTTCTTCTTATTCTTCTTCTCCTTTTTCTTCTTCTTCTTGTTCTTTTTATCTTCTTCTGTTTCTTTTTATTCTTCTTCTTCTTCTTCTTTTTCACATCATTCTTCTTCTTCTACTTCTCCCTCTTCTTCTTCATCTTCTTCTTCTTCTTCTTCTTCTTCTTCATCTTCTTCTTCATCAACTTTTTCTTCTGGTACTTCTTATTCTTCCTCTTCTTCTTCTTCTTCTTCTTTTTATTCTTCTTTCTATTCTTCTTCTTCTTTCTCTTCTTCTTCTTCTTCTTCTTCTTCTTCTTCTTCTGCTTCTTCTTCTTCATCTTCTTAATAATTGTCTTCCTCATCCTCTTCTATTTCTTCTTCTTCTTTTTCTTCAACTTCTTCTTCATCTTCTACTTTCTCTTCTTCTTCTTGTTCTCCTTCTTCTTCTTCTTCTTCTTCTTAATTGTCTTTCTCATCCTCTTCTCTTTCTTCTTCTTCTTCTTCTTTGACTTTTTCTTCATCTTCTATTTTCTTCTTCTTCTTCTTCTCCTTCTTCTTCTTGTCCTACTTCTTCTTCTTCATCTTGTACCCTTTTTGTATTCTTCCTCTTCTTCTTCTTCATTCTCATCTTCTTCTTCTTCCACTTTTTCTTCTTCTTCTTCTTCTTCTTCTGCTTCTGCTTCTTCCTCTTCTTGTTCTTCTTCTTCTTCTTCTTATTTGTTTACTTCTGCTTCTTTGTCTTCTTCTACATTTTCTTCTTATTCCACTTATTCTTTTTCTACTTCTTCTGCTTCTTCGTCTTCTTCTTCTTCTTCTTCTTCTTCTTCTGGTTTTAGTTCTTGTTCTTGTTCTTCTTTTTCTTGTTCTTCTTCTTTTTCTTCTTCTTTGTCCTCTACTTCTTTTACCTTCTTCTTCGTCTTCTTCTTCTTTGTCTTCTTCTTCTTTGTCTTCTTCTACTTCTTCTCTTTCTTCTTCTTCTTCTCTTTCATGTTGTAGTTCTTGGTCTTCTTCGTCTTTTTCACCTTCCTTCATCTTTTTTGTCTTCTTCTTCTTCTTCGTCTCTTCTTCTCCTCTTCCTTTTTTTCTTCATCTTCTTTGTTTTCTTCTTCTTTGTCATCTTATTCATTTTCTTACTCTTCTCTTCTTTTTCTTTTTCTTCTTCTTTTTCCTCTTCTTCCGCTTCTTTTCCTTCTTCTACTTTTTCTTTTTCTTCTTCTTCTCCTTTACCATCTTCTTCTTCTTCATCTTCTCATTGCCTTTTTGACCTGCATCTTCTTCTCTTTCTTTTTCTTCTCTTTTTCTTCTTCTTCTTCTTCTTCTTCATCTTTTTCTTCTTCTTCTACTGCTACTTCACCTTCTTCACCTACTTCTCCTCCCCCTTCACCTCCTTTATCTTTATGTTCATCTTCTTCATTTCCTTCTTGTTCTTCTTTTTTTTTCCCCTTCTTCTTCTTCTTCTTCTCCTCTTCTTCTTTGTCTTCTTCTTCTTCATCTTCTTGTTATTTGTCTTCTTCTTCTTCTTCTTCTTCTTCTTCTTCTTTTTCAACTTTTTTTTTCTTCTACTTCTTCATCCTCTTTTTCATCCTCCTCTTCTTCTTCCTCTTTATCGCCTTCCTCTTCTTCTTCTTTCTCCTTTTGATCATCTTCTGCATTTACTTGCTCATCTTCTACTTCCTTTTCTTCCTCTTACTTTTCTTCATTTTCCTCTTCTTTGTTTTTTTCTTCTTCTTCTTCTTCTTTGCCTTCTTTTTGTCCTTCTTCATCTTCGTCTTTTTCTTCTTCTTCTCTTCTTCTTTTCTCTTCTTCTTCTTCTTCTTCTTCTTCTTCTTCTTCTTCCTCATCTTCTTCTTCTTCTTCTTCTTCATCTTCTCTTCTTCTTCTTCATCTTCTTCTTCTTCAACTTTGTGTTCTTCTTCTTTGTCTTCTTCTTCTTTGCCTTCTTCGTCTCCTGCTTCTTCTTCTTCTCTTTCACCTTCTTCTTCTTCTTCTTCTTCTTCTCCATTTTCTTCTTCTTCTCTATTTGCTTCTTCTTCTTTGCCTTCTTCCTCTTCTTTGCTTTTTCCTCTTCGTCTTCTTCTTCTCCTCCTTCTTCTACTTCGCCTTTTTCTTCTTCTTCTTCCACTTCTTCATCCTCCTCTTCTTCATCTTCGTCTTTCTCTTCTTCGGCTTCTTCTACTACTACTTCTTCATCTTCTTCTTCTTATTCTCCTTCTTCTTATTCTCTTTCTTCTTTTTTTTACTTCTTCTTCTTCGTCTTTATCTTCTTCTTCTTCTTCTTCTTCTTCTTTGACTTCTTCTTCATCTTCTTTGTCTTCTTCTTCTTCTTCTCGTTTTCTTATTCTTCTTTTCATCATCATCTTCTTCTTTTACTTCTTCCCATTCTTCTATTTCATCTTCTCCTTCTTCTTCTTCTTCTTCTTCTTCTTCTCCAACTTCTTCTTCTTCTTCTTCTTCTTCTTCTCCAACTTTCTTCTTCTTCTTCTTCTTCTTCTTCTTCTTCCTATTCTTCTTCTTCTACTTCTTCTTCTTCTCTATCTTCTTCTTAATAAACTTCCCCTTCATCATCTTCTTTTCCTTATTCTTCTTCTTCTTCACATTCTCTTCTTCTTGTCGTCTTCTTCTTCTTCATCTTCTTCTTCCTCTTCTTCTTCTTCTACTTCTTTTTTACCTTCTTATATTCATCACCCTCTTCTTCTCCTCTTTTATCTTCTTCTCCTTTATCCTCTTCTTCTTATTATTCTTCTTTAATTTTTCTTCTTCTTCCTCCCACCCCCTCCTCTTCTTCTTTGTCTTATTGTTCTTCATCTCCTTCATACATGTCTTCTCCTTCTTCTTCTTCTTCTTTTTCTTCTTCTTCTTCTTCTTCTTCTTCTTCTTTGTCTTCTACTTCTTTTACTTCTTTTTCTTCTTTCTCTTCTTCTTCTTATTATTTTTGTTTTTCTTCTTATTATTATTTTTGTCTTCGTTCTTCTTTCGACTTCCTCTTCTTATTCTTCTTCTTCTTCATAGTCTTACCCCCTTCTTCTTCCTCATCTTCATCTTCCCCTACTTCTTCTTCTTCTTCTTCTTCTATCTACTACTCCCTTCTCCTTCTACTTCTTCTTCTTCCTCTTCGTCTTTCTCCTTCTCCTGTCTTCTTTTTCTTCTTCTTCTTCTTCTCCTTCTCCTCCCTATTCTCTTTTCTTTTTCTTTTTCCTCTTCGTCTTATTCTTCTTCACCTTCTTCTCCTTCATTTTCTTCTTCTTCTTCTTATTCTTCTTCTTCTTCTTACTCTTATTCTTCTTATTCTTATTCTTCTTCTTATTCTTCTTCTACTTCTTCTTCTTCCTCTTCTTCTTCTTTTTCTAAACTTTCTTCTTCTTCTTCTTCTTCTTGCTCTCTCTTCTTCTTCTTCTTCTTCATCTTTGCCTTCTTCTTCTAGTACTTCTTTCTTCTTCTTCATGTTCTTCTTCTTTGTCTTCTTCTTCTTCAATGTTTTCAACTTTTTTATCTTCTTCTTCTTCTACTAATACTACTACTTCTTCTTCTCCACTTCCTTCTACCCATTCTTCTTCTTCTATTTATTTTACTTCTTCTTGTTCTTCTTTTTCATTTTCTACTTCTTATTCTTCTCCTTATTCTTCTTCCTCGCCTATTTCTCATACTCCATCTTCTTCTTCATCAACTTCTTCATCCTTTTGTTCTTATTCTTACTATTCTCCTTCTTCTCCTTCTCCTTCTTCTCCTTCTTCTTCTTCTCATTCTACTACTTTTTTGTTCTCATCTTTTCTTCTTATCCTTCTACTGCTTCTTCTACTTCTTCTTTTGATTCTTCTTCTTAATCTTCTTCTTCTTTTTCTTTTTCCTATTCTTCTTAGTCTTCTTCTTCTTGTTGTTGTTTCTATTCTTCTTCTACTTTGTCTTTTTCTTCTTTTTCTTCTTCTTTGTCTTCTTCTTCTTCTCTCACTTCTTCTCCTTCTTCTTCTTCTTCTTCTTCTTCTTCTAATTCTTCTTCATCAACTACATTGACTTATTCATATTCTTCCTCTTTTCTCTCTTCTTCTTCTTCTTCGTCTACTTCTTCTTCTTCTTGTTGTTGTTCTTTGTCTTCTTCTTCTTCTTATTCTTCTTCTTCTTCTTCTTAATCTTCTTTTACTTCTTGTTCCTTTTTTTCTACTTCTTCTTCTTCTTCTTCTTCTACTTCTTCTTCTTCTTCTTCTTCCTCTTCTTCTACATCATCTTCTTCTCCTTCTTTTGCATCTTCTTTTTTGTCTTTTTTTTGTCTTCTTCATCTTCATCTTCTTCTTCCTCTTCCTCTTCTTCCTCTTCTTCTTTTTCTCCTTTGCCTTATTCTTCTTCTTCATCTTCTTTTATTACATGTTCTCCCTTTTCTTCTTCTTCTTTTTCTTCTTCTTTTCCTCTCCTTCTTCTTCTTCTTCTTCCTCTTCTTCCTTTACTTCCTCCTCTTCTTCCCTTGCTTCTTCTTCATTTTTTTCCTTCCTAATCATCTTTTCGTTTTGCTTCTTCTTGTTCTTCATCATCATCATCTTCTTCTTCTACTTCTTCTTCTTCTTATCCATCTTCTTCTTCTTTGCCTTCTTAATCTTCTCATTCTTCTTCTTCTGGTTCTTATTCTCCTTCTTCTATATCTTCTTATTCGTCTTCTTCTTCTCCTCCCCCTTCTTTTTTTGCTTCTTCTTCTTCCTCTTCTTCTTCTTCTTCTTCTTCTTCTACCTCTTCTTGTTTTCCTTCTTCTTCTTCTTGTTCTACTACTACTACTACTGCTTCTTCTTCTTCTTCTTTTTAATCTTCTGTTTCTCCTTCTCCTTCTTATTTTACCTCTTTTTCTTCTTCTACTTCTTCATCATCATCACCATCTTTTTTTTCGTTTTCTTCTTCTTGTTCTTCTCCTTCTTCTTCTTCTTCTTCTTCTTCTTCTTCTTCTTCTTCTTCTTCTTTCTTCTCCTTCATCTCAATCATCTTCTTTCTATTCTTCTTCTTCTTCTTCTTCTTCTTCACCATCTTCCTCTTCTTCTTTTTCTTCATCATCTTCTTCTTCTTCTTTGTCTTCTTCTTCTCCTTCTTATTATTGTTATTATTATTATTATTATTATTCTAGATTTTTGACTTCTTCTTCTTCTTCTTCTTCTTCTTCTTTCTCTTCTTCTTTTTCATCTTCTTCTTGTTCCTTTTCATTTTCTTTTTTGTCTTTTTCATCTTCTTCTTCTTCTTCTTCTTCTCCTCCTCCTCCTCCTTCATCTTCCTCTTCTTTTTCTTCTCCTTTTCCTTATATTTCTTCTTCTTCTTCTTCTTGTTCTTGTTCTTCTTCTTCTTCTTCTTCTCTTTCTTCTTCTTCTTCTTCTTCTTCTCCTTCCTCTTCTTCCTTTTCATCTTCTCTTGCTTCTTCTTCTTCTTCTTCTTCTTTCTCTTCTTCTTCTTCTTTTGCTTCTTCTCCTTCATCATCAACATCTTCTTCTTCTACTACTACTTCTTCTTACACATCTTCTTCTCCATCTTCTTCTTATTCGTCTTCTTCATCATGTCGTTCTTCTTCTTCTTCTTTCTCCTAGTCTTCTACATCTTCTTCTTCTTCTTCTTCTTGTCCTTTTTCATCTTCTATTTCTTCTTTTTCATCATATTCTTCATCTTCTTCATCATCTTCTTCTTCTTCTTTTGGTTCTCCATCTTTTTCTTCTTCTTCTTCTTAATCTTCCTCTCCTTCTTCTTCTCCTTTTATATACGTTTTGTCTTCTTCTTCTTATTATTATTCTTATTCTTGTTGTTGTTGTTATTATTATTATTGTTATTATTCCTAATGTTCTTCTATGTCTTCTTCTAGATCTTCGTCATCTTGTTCATGTTCCTCTTCTTCTTCTTTTTCTTGTTCTTCTTCTTCCTCTTCTTCGTCTTCTTATTCTTCTTCTTGCTCTTCTTCTTCCTCCACTTCTTTATCTCCCTCTTCTCCATCTTCCTCTTCTTCATCTTCTTCTTTTTCTTAGTCTTCTTTGTATTCAACTTCTTCTACTTGTTCTTCTTTTCCCCTCCTCCTTATTCTTCTTCTTTTTCTTCTTCTTCTTCTTCTTCTTCTTCTTCTTCTTCTTCTTTTCCTTCGTTTTCTTGTCCTTGTTCTTCTCCTTCAACTTCCTCTTCTTATTCTTTCTATTCTTCGTCTTCTTGTTCTTCTTCTTCACCATCTTCTACTTCTTCTTCTTCTTCTTCTTCAACTTCATCTTTTTTCTTCTTCTTCTTCTTCTTCTTTTTCTTCTTCTCTCTTCTTCTTCTTCTTTTTCTTCTTCCTCTTCTTCTTCTTCTTCTTCTTCTTCTTCTTCTTCTTTTTCTTCTTCTTCTTCTTCTACATCTTCATCTTTTTCTTCTTCTTCTTGTCCTTCTTCTTCTTCTTCTTCTTCTTCGTCTTCATCTTCATCTTTTTCTTCTCCTTTGTCTTCTTTTTTTCTTCTCTATCTTCTTCTTCATCATCATCTTCTTCTTCTTCTCCTTCTTCTTCTCCACCTCCTTCTTGCCTTACTTCTCTTTCTTTTTCTTCTTCTTCTTCTTCCTCTTTTTTCTTCTTCTTCTTCATTTTGTTGTTGTTCTTCTTCTTCTTCATCATCTTCTTCTTCTTCATCTTGTTCTTCTTCTTCTTTGTCTTGTTCTTGTTCTCCTTCTTCTTCTTCTTCTTTTTCATCTTCTTCTTTGACCTCTTCTTCTTCTTCCTCTTCTTCTTCTTCTTATTCTTCCCCATCTTCTTCCTCTTCTTCTTCTTTCAGTTCTTCTTCTTGACAAAAATGAAGAACAAAGAGTAAATAAATTAGAAGTTGAAGAAGAAGAATAAGAAGAAGAAAAAGAAGAAGACGAAGAAAATGGAGAAGATGAAGAAAAAGAAAAGGAACAAAAAGATGAAGAAGTTGAAGAAATAGTAAAAGAAGAAGAAGATGAAGAAGAAGAAGTTGAAAAAGAAGAAAGTAAAGAAGAAGGGAAGAAGAAGAAGAGAAAGAAGAAGAAGAATAGGATAAAGAAGAAGGAGGAGGAGAAGAAGAAGAGGATAATAAGATGTTAAAGAAGACAAAGAAGAGGATGTAGAAGAAGGGGAAGAAGAAGAAGAAGAAGAAGAAGACAAAGAAGAAGAGAAAGAAGAAGTAGCAGAAGATGAAGAAGAAGAAGAAGATAATGGAGAAGAAGATGAAGAAGATTAAGAAGGAGGGGGAGGTGAAGAAGTAGAACAAGGAGAAGATAAAGAATAAGAGGAAGAAGAAGAAGAAGAAGAACATGAAGCTGAGGACGAAGAAGAAAAAGTACAAGAAGTAGAAAAAGTAGAAGGAGAAGATGACAAAGAAGAAGAGACGAAGAAGAAGAAGACTAAGAAGAGAAAGAAGAAGAATAAGAGGAAAAAGAAAAAGAAAAAGAAGCAGACAAAGAAGATAGAAGATGAAGAAGGAGATGACGAAGAAGAAGTAGAAGATTACATGGAAGAAGTAAAAGTAGAAGATGAAGAAGAAGTAGACGAAGAAGGAGAAGTGGAAGAAGAAGAACACACAACAACACGAAGATGAAGAAGAAGAGGAGGAAGATGAAGAAGAACACGAAGATGAAGAAGAAGAGGAGGAAGATGAAGAAGAAGAAGAAAAAGAAGAAATAGAAGAATAAGATGAAGAAGAAGAAGAAGACGAAGAAGAACAAGAAGAACAAGAAGAAGAAAAAGTCAAAGAAAAAGAAGAAGAAGAAGAAGAAGAAGAAGGAGAAGAGGGAGAAGTAAGGGAAGAACAAGAAGAAGAAGTAATAGTAGAAGACGAAGAAGAACAAGAAAAGGAAGAAGAGAAGAAGAAGAGGAAAAGAAGAAGAAGAAGAAGAAGAAGAAGACAAAGAAGAAGAGGAAGAAAAAGGAAAGGAAGAAGAAGTAGAAGAAGTTGAAGAAGAAGAAGAAGAGAAAGAAGAAGAAGAAGAAGACAAAGAAGAAGAAGAAGAAAGGAAGAAGATGAAGAAGAGGAAAAAAAGAAGAGGAAGAAAAAGAAGAAGAAGATCAAGAAGAGGATGAAGAAAGGAAGAGGAAGAAGAAGAAGAAAAAAAAGCAGAATAAGAAGAAGAAGAAGAAGAAGAAGAAGACAAGGAAGTAAAGGAACAAGAAAAAGATGATGAAGAAAATGACGATGTAGAAGAAGAACAAGAAGAAGAAGAAAAAGAAGAAGAAGAAGATGATGATGATGATGAAGAAGAAGAAGAATTATAATAATAATTATAATAGTGGTAGTAATAATAATAATAATAATTATTATTATTATTATAATAATTATATTAATAAGAAGAAGGGGTATGAGAAGAAGAAGAAGAAGAAGAACAAGAAGAAGTAGAAGAAGAAGAAGTAGAAGAAGAAGGAAAACAAGAAGAAGAAGGAAAAGAAGAGGTAGAAAAGAAGAAAAATAAGGAGAAGAAGAAGAAGAAGAAGAAGAAGAAGAAGAAGAAGAAGAATAAGAAGATGAGAAAGAAGATGAAGAAAAAGAAGAAGAATAAAAAGAGAAAGAGGAAGAAGAGGAAGATGAAGTAGAAGAAGAAAAAGAAGAAGATAAACAAAACGAAGAGGAAGAAGAGGGTGATTAAGAAGAAGATGATAAGGAAGAGGAGGAAGATGAAGAAGAAGAAGAAGAAGAAGAAGATGAAGATGAAGGAGAAGAATGTGAAGAAGAAGAAGAAGAAGAAAAAGAAGTAGAAAAAGAAGAAGAAGAAGGAAGAGGAGTAGAACAAGATGAGGAAGAGGAAGAAGGTGAAGACGAAGAAAAAGAAGAAGATAAGAAGTAAAAGAAGATGAAGTATATGAAGAAAAGAAGAAGATGAAGAAGAAGAAGAAGAAGAAGATGAAGAAGAAGAAGAAGGTAAAGAAAAAGAAGTCAAAGAAGAAGAAGAAGACAAAGAAGAAGAAGACAAGGAAGAATAAGTAGAAGAAAAAGAAGGAGACGAAGTAGAAGAAGAAGAAGAAGACAAAAAAACTTGAAGAAGAAGAGGAGGAGGAGGAAGAAGAAGAAGAACAAAAAGAAGAAAAAGAAGAAGATGATGAAGAAGATAAGACTATGAAGAAGAAGAAAAAGAAGAGGAAGAAGAAGAGGAGAAGGAAGAAGAAGGAGAAGAAGAAGAAGAAGAAGAAGATGAAGAAGACAAAGAATGAGAGGAAAAAGAAGAAGAAGAAGAAGAAGAAGAAGAAGAAGAAGAAGAAGATGAAGAACAAGATGAAGATGATGATGAAGAACAAGATAAAGAAGTAAAAGAAGAAGAAGGAGAAGAAGAAGAAGAAGAAGGAGAAAAAAAACATGGAGAAAAAAGAAGAACAATAGAGCGAAGAAGAAGAAGAAAAAGAAGAAGAATAACAAGACAAAGAAAAAGAAGAAGAAGACAAAGAAGAAGAAAATAAAGAAGAAGAAAACGAAGAAGAAAAGTAGTAGTAGAAGAAGAAGAAGAAGAAGCAAAGAAGTAGAAGAGGAATAGGAAGAAGTGGAAGAAGAAGAGTAGGAAGAAGAAAAAGAAGAAGAAGAAAAGGTACAACTAGAAGAAGAAGAAGCAAAGAAGTAGAAGAGGAATACGAAGAAGTGGAAGAAGAAGAAGAGTAGGAAGAAGAAAAAGAAGAAGAAGAAAAGGTACAACTAGAAGAAGAAGAAGAAGAAGAAAAAGTAAAAGAAGTAGTAGAAGAAGAAGAAGAAGAAGAAGAAGAAGAAAAGGAAGAAGAAGATGATGAAGAAGAAGAGACAAAGAAGATGAAGTCGAAGAAGTGGAAGAAGGAGATGTCGATGAAGAAGAGGAAGAAGAAGAAAAAAACAAGTGGATGATGAAGAGGATGAAGAAGCAAAAAACGA
>JAIUJO010001721.1:82500-92500 GCA_023846275.1 Vanilla planifolia
GAAGAAGAAGAAGAAGAAGAAGAAGAAAAAGAAGAAGAAGAAGGACTAGGTGTAGAAGAACAAAAAGATGAAGAAGGGCAAATAATAAATGAAGAAGATGAACAAAAAGAAAAAGAAGAAGAATATGAAGAAGTGGTAGAGGAAGAAAAAGATGAAGAAGAAGAAGAAGATATTGATGATGAAGAAGAAAGAAGGAGACGACGACGAAGATGAAGAAGAAGAAGATGATGATGATGATGATGGTGATGATGAAAGAAGAAGAACTAGAAGAAGAAGAAGAAGAAGAGGAAGAAAAACTGGAGGTGGAGGAGGAGGTGGATGAAGACAAAGCAGAAGAAGAAGAAGAAGAAGAAGAAGAAGAAGAAGAAGATGAGGAGGAGAAAGAAGTAGATGAAGAAGAAGATGACTTAGAAGAAGAAGAAGATGATGATGATGATGAAAAAGAAGAAGAAGAAGAAGGAGGAGCAGAATAACAAAAAAGATGAAGAAGAGCAAATAGTAAATGAAGAAGAAGATGATAATGATGAAGAAGAAGAAATAAGGAGACGAAGAAGAAGAGGAAGATGAAGAAGAACAAGAAGAAGCAAAAGAAGAAGAAGTAGAAGAAGACAAAGAAGGAGAGAAGAAGAAGAAGAAGATAATGAAGAAGAAGATGATGATGATGAAAAAGAAGAAGTAGAGGAAGATGAAGAAGAAGAAGAAGAACAAGATGATGTGGAAGAAGAAGAAGCAGAGAAGAACAAGATGAAGAAGAAGAAGAAGAAGAAGAAGTGGTGGAAGAAGAAGAAAAAGAAGATGAAGAAGAAAAGGAGGAAGAAATAGTGGTGGAGGAGGAGGAGGTGCTAGAATAAGAAGAGAAATTACAAGAAGAAGAAGAAGAAGAAGAAGAAGTAGAAGGGAAAGAATAAGAAGAAGAGGATAAAGAAGGAAAAGAAGAAGAAGAAGACGACTTAGAAGAACAAGAACAAGTAGAAAAAGATGAAGAAGAAGACGAAGATGAAGAAGAGAATAGGGAGTAGAAGAGGAAGAAGAAGAAAAGGAAGATGAGGAGGAGGAGGAGTAAGAAGATGAAGAAGTAGAAGAAAACGAAGAAGAATAAGAGGAATAAGATGTGGAAGAGGAAGAAGAAGATGAAGAAAAAGATGACGACGTAAAAGGAGAAGAAGAAGAAGGATAAGAAGAAGAAGAAGTGGAAGGAGAAGAAGAAGTAGAGGAGGAAGAAGAAGAAGAAGAAGAAGATCATGATGAAGAAAATGAGAACACAAAGATGAAGAAGAAAATGAAGAAGAAGAAGAAGAAGAAGAAGATGACAAAAAAAAAGGAGACGAAGAAGAAGAAGAAGAAGAAGATGAAAGAAAGGAAGAAGATGAAGTACAAGAAGAAGAAGAAGAAGAAGAAGAAGAAGAAGATGAAGAAGAAGTAAAAGAAGCAGAAGAAGAGAAAGAAGGAGTAGAATGAGAAGAAGAAGAAGCAGAAGAAGAAGAAGAAGAAGAAGAAGAAGAAGAAGAAGGAGAAGCGAAAGAAGAAACAAGAAAAAAAAAGTGTAAATGAAGAAGAAGAAGAAGAGGAAGAAGAAGGGGAGGTGGAGGAAGAAGTAGTAAAAGAAGAAGAAGAAGACAAAGAAGTAGAAGTTGAAGTAGAAGAATTAAAAGAAAAAGAAGAAGTAGGAGACAAAGAGGAAGAAGAAGAAGAAGACGAAGACATAGAACAAGGAGAAACAGAAGAAGAAGAAGAATAATGATAAGGAGTAGAATAAGAAGAAGAAGAAGCAGAAGCAGAAGAAGAAGAAGAAAAACAAGAAGAAGAAGAAGAAAAAGAAGAAAAAGAACTAGAAGAAGAAGATAATGATGAAGAAGAAGAAGAAGAAGAAAATGATGATGAAGAAGAAGAATAATAAGCAGACAAAGAAGGAGCAGAAGAAGAATAAGAAGAAGAAGAAGAAGAAAGCAGAAGAAGAAAAGAAGAAGAATAAAGGGTAGAGGAAGAAAATGATAAAGAAGAGAAAGAAGAAGTGGTGAAGGAAGAAAAAAAGCAATCAAGGGAAGAAGAAGAAGTAGAAGAAAAGGTAGAAGAAGAGGAAAAGGAAGAAAAAGTAGGAGCAAAAGTAGAAGAAAAACAAGAAGGGGAAGAAAAAGTGGAAGAAGAATAAGAAGAAGAAGAATTAGAAGAAGAAGAAAAAGAACTAGAATGAGAAGATTAGGAAAAAGAAAACAAAACAAATGAAGAAGAAAACATAGGTGAAGAAGAAGAAGAAAAGAGGGAAAAGGAAGGAGAAGAGGAGGAAGAAGATGAAGTAGAAGAAAAGGAGCAAGAGGGTGTGGAGGAGGAAGAGGAAGCAGAAGCAGGAGAAGAAGAAGAAGAAGAAGATGAAGAAGAAGAGAAAGAAGAACAACAAGAAGAGGAACAAGAAAAGAAGATGATGAAGAAGAAGAAGAAGAAGAAGAAGTGGTAGAGGAAGAAGAAGAAGAAGAGAAGAATAAAGAAGAAGAGCAAAAAGAAAAAGAAGATGAGGAAGAAGAAGAAGAAGAAGAAGAAGAAGAAGAAGAAGAAGAATAAGGAGAAGAAGAAGAAGAAAAAGAAGTAGAAGAAGAAGAAGAAGATAGAAGAAGAAGAAGAAGATGATGATGATGATGAATAAGCAGAAGAAGAACAAGAAGAAGGAGAAAAAGAATTGGAAAAAGAAATTGAAGATGAAGAAGAAGAACAAGAAAAAATGAAGAAGAAGAAAATGTGGAAGAAGAAGGAAAGTAAGAAGTAGAAAAAGAAGAAGAAAAAGTAGAAGAAGAAGATGAAGAAGAAAAAGTAGGACAAGAACAATATGAAGAAGAAAAAGATGGAGAAGAAGAAGGAGAACAAAGAGGAGGTTGAAGAAGAAGAAGAAGAACAAAAAGTTGAAGAAGAGTAAATAGTAGAAGAAGAAAAAGAAGAAGAAGAAGAAGTTGAAGAAAAGAAGAACAAGAAGAAGAGGAGGAGGAAGAAGGAGAAGAAGAAGAAGAAGATGGAAGAAGAAGAAGAATAAGAACAAAAAGAAGAAGAGGAAGAAATAGTGGAAGAAGAAGATGATGATGATGATGAAGAACAAGAAGTAGAAGAAGTACAAGAAAAAGGAGTGGGAGAAGAAGTAGTAGTAGAAGTAGAAGAATAAAGGGAAGAAGATGGAAAAGAAGAAGAAGAAGAAGTTGAAGAAGAAGAACTAGAAGGAAAAGAGGATGAAAGGGAGGAGGAAGAAAAAAGAAAAGGAGAAGAAGAAGAAGAAGAAGTAGAAGAAGAAGAAGAATAAGAAGAAGACGAAGAGAAGGAGACCGAATAAGAATAATAATAAGAAGAAGAAGAATAAGAAGAAGTGGAAGAAGAAGAAGAAGAAGAGGAAGAAAAAGGGGAAGAAGAAAAAGAGGAGCAAGAGGAAGAAGAAGAAGAAGAAGAAGAAGAAGAGAAAAAGAGGCAGAGGAGGAGAAGGAGGAAGAAGAAGAAGAAGAAGAGGAAGAATAAAAAGAGGGAAGAACAAGAAAAAGAAGAAGAATAGGTAGGGGAAGAAGAAGAAGAAGAACATGATGATAATGATGGTGATGATGAAAGAAGAAGAAGAAGAAGAAGAAGAAAAGAAGAGGAAGAAGAAGAAAAAGAAGAGTAGCAAGAAGAAGGAAGAAGAAGATGACTTCGAAGAAGAAAAAGAAAAAGAAGAAGAAGAAGGAGAAGGAGGAGTAGAAGAAAAAAAGATGAAGAAGAGAAAATAATAGAAGAAGAAGAAGAAGAAGAATATGACGAAGAAGTGGTAGAGGAAGAAAAGAAGAAGAAGAAGAGGAAGAAGAAGAAGAAGAGGATGATGTTGATGATGAAGAAGAAAAAGAAGAAGAAGAAGAAGAAGAAGAAGAAGAAGAAGAAGAAGAAGAAGAAGAAAAGAGAATAAGAAGAAGTCAAAGATGAAGAAGAAGTCAAAGAGAAAGAAGAAGAAGAGATAAAAGAAGGTGAAGAAGAACTAGAAGAAGGAGAAGAAGAATAACAAAAAGAAGGAGAAGAAGAAGAGGAAGAAGAAGTAGAAGAAGAAGTAGAAGAAGAAGAAAATGAAGGAGGAGGAGAAGAAGAAGAAGAAAAAGATGAACAACAATAAATGTAAAAGAAGATGAAGAAGAAAAAGAAGAAGAAGAAGAACCAAAAGAAGAAGAGGAGGAGGCAAAGGAAGAAGAAGATGAAGGAGAAGAAAAGAAGTAGAATAAGATGAAGAAGAAGAAGAAGAAGAAGGCAAAGAAGAATAAGAAGTAGAAGGGGAAGAAAAACAAAGAGAAGAAAAAGAGGACAAAGAAGAAGAAGAAGAAGAAGAAGAAGAAGAAGCTAAAAAAGTAGAAGAAGAGGAGGAAGAAGAAGAAGAATAAGAAGAAGAATAACAACAAGAAGAGGAAGAAGAAGATGAAGAAGATGAAGAGGAAGAAGAAGAAGAAGAAGAAGAAGACGAAGGTGATGATGATGATGATGAAGAAAGAAGACAAAGAAGAAGAACAAGAAGAAGAAGAAAAAGAGGAAGAAGATGAAGCAAAGGAAGAAAAGTGGAGGAGGAGGAGAATGAAGACGATGAGAAAGAAGAAGAAGAAAAAGAAGAAGAAGAAGAGCTAGAAGAAGAAGAAGAAGAAGAAGCAAAAGAAGAAGAAGAATAAAAAGCAAAAGAAGAAGAAGAAGTGGAAGAAGAAGAAGAAGAAGAAGCAGAAGAAGAAGCGAAAGAAGAAGAAGAAGGAGAAGAAGAAGAAGCGGGAAGAAGAAGAAGAAGAAGAAACAGTAGAAGAACAAGAATTAGAAGAAGCAGAAGAAGAAGAAGAAAAAAAGAAGAAGATTTTCAAAGAAGAATTAGAAGAAGAATTAGAAGAAAGAGAAGAAGAAGAAGCAGCAGAAGAAGAAGTAGAAAAAGGAGAAGAAGAAAAAGTTGAACAAAAAAATGAAAAAGAAGTAGAAGAAGAAAGAAGAAGAAGAAGAAGAAGAAGAAGAAGAGAAGAATGAATAAAAAGCAGAGGTGGAGGAAGAAGGAGAAGAAGAAGAAGAAGAAGAAGAAAATGATGAAGAAGAAGACAAAGAAGAAAAAGAAGAAGAAAGTAGAAGAAAAAGAAGAAGAGGAAGAAGAAGAAAAGAAGCAGATGTAGTTGAAGAAGAAGAAGAAGGAGAAGAATATGATGAATAAGAAGAAGAAGAAGAAGAGGAGGATGAAGGAGAAAAAGAAGCTAAAGAAGAAAAAAGAAGAAGAAGAAGAAAAAAGTGAACGAAGGACAAGATGTAAAAGAAGAAGGAGAAGAGATAGTTAAAGGAAAAGAAGAAGAAGAAGAAGAAAGAGATGGTGAAGAAGAAGAAGAAGAAGAGGGGAGAAGTAGTAGTAGTACTAGAAGAAGAAGAAGAAGAATAAAAACAAGAAGAAAAAGAAGAATATGAAGAAGAAGAAGAAGTAGAAGATGAACAAAAAAGAGGAGAAGTTGAAGAAGAAGAAAAAGAAAAGACTAAGAAAGAGAAGGTGAAGAAAAAGAATAAGAAAAACATGTTCGAAGATGAAAACTTTGAAGAAGAAGAGGAGGAGGAAGGAGAAGAGGAAGAAGAAGAAGAGAAAGAGGAAGAGGTGGAGGAGCAAGAAGAAGAAGAAAAAGAAGAAGAAGAAGTGGAAGATGAAGAAGAAAAAGAAGGTGAAGAAGAAAAAGACAATGATGAAGAAGAAGAATAATGAGAAGAAGAAGAAGAGAAGAAAGAAAAGAAGAAGAAGAAAAGAAAAGAAGAAGAAGAAGAAGAAGTGGTAGAAGAGGAAGATGAAGGTGAAGAAGAAGAAGAAAAAAGAAGTATAAGAAGAAGAAGGACAAAAAGCAAGAGAATAACAAGAAGGAGAAGAAGTAGATGAAGCAAGAGAAGAAGAAGAAGAACAAGAACACAAAGATGATGAAGAAGAAGAAGTAGGAGAAGAAGAAGAAGTAGAAGAAGAAGAACATAAAGAAGAAAAAGAAGAAGAGGAAGTGGTAGAAAAGGAAGACGAAGAAGAAGAAGAAGAGGAAGAAGGAGAAGAAGAAGAAGAAGAAGAAGAAAAAGAAGAAGAAGATCATGATCAAAAAGAAGAACAGGAAGAAGAGGAACAGGAAGAAGAAGAAGAAGAGGGAAAAATAAGAAGACGGTAAAGAAAAGTGGAGGAGGCGAAAAAAGTGGAGGAAGAAGTAAAAGAAAAAGAGGGAAGGCCGAAAGAAGAAGAAGCAGAAGAAAATGAAGAAGAAGAAGACGAATAATAATAATAATAATACTAATAATAATAATAATAATACTAATAATAATTAGATGGAGAAGAAGTAGAAGAAGAAACATTAAAAGATGAACTCAAAGAAATAACAGAAGAAGAGGTACAGATTGACGAAGAAGAGAAGAAGACGAAAAAGAAGAAGAAGAAGAAGAAGAAGAAGAAGAAAAAGAACAAAAGGAAGAAATGTAGAAAAAGATGATGGAGAAGAAGAAAAAGAAGAAGAAGAAGAAGAAAAATTAAAGAAGAACAAGACAGGAAAGAGAAGAAAATGTAGAAGTAGAACAATAGGAGAACGTGGAAGAAAAAGAAGAAGAAGAAGAAGAAGGAAAAGAAAAACAAGAAGATGTAGACAAAGAAGAAGAAGAAGAAAATGTTCAAGAAGATGATGAAGAAGAAGAAAAAGAAGAAGAAGAAGAATAGGAACAAAAATAAGAACAAGAGGTAGAAGGAGTAGGAGAACAAGAAGCAAAAGAAGGAGAAGCAGCACAAGAAGAAGAAGAAGAAGCACAAGAAGTAGAAGAAGATGAAGGAGAAGAAGAAGAAGAAGGTAAAGAAGAAGAAGAAGAAGAATTAGATGGTGAGGAAGAAGGAGGAGGAGAAGGAGGAGAAGAAGAAGAAGAAAAGGAAGATGTAGAAGAAGAAGAAGGAGAAGAAGAAGAAGAAGAATATAAAAGAGGAGGAGCAAGAGAAGAAGAAGAAGAAGATGATGATGAATTAAAAGAAGTTGAAGTAGTAAAAGAAGTAGTAGTATAATTGGAAGAAGAACAAGAAGGAGAAGAAGAAGAAGAAAATGGTGGAGGAGAATAAGAAGAAGAAGAAGGAGAAGAAGAAGAAGAAGAAGATGAAGAAGAAAAATAAAAAGAAGATGATGAAGGAGACGAAGAAGAAGAAGAAGAAGAAGAAGAAAAATAATAATAATAACAATAATAATAATAATAAGAAAAAGAAAATGAAGAAGAGGAAGGAGAAGAAGAAGAAAAAGAAGAAAAAGGAGGAGGAGAAGAAAAAGAAAGATAAGAAGAAGAAGAAGATAATGGAGAAGAGTAGAAGAAGAAGAAGATTAAGAAGGAGAAGAAGAAGAAAGAGAAAAACAAGATGGAGAAGAACAAGAAGGAGAAGAAGAAGAAGAAGAAGAAGAAGAAAAAGAAGGAGAAGAAGGACAAGAAGAAGAACAATAAGAAGAAAAAGAAGAAGAAAAAGAAGAAAAAGAAGGAGAAGAAGAAAAAGAAGAACAAAAAGGAGAAGTAGAAGAAGTAGATGTAAAAGAAGTAGAATAAGAAATCTAAGGAATATGTTGAAGAAGATAAGGAAGAAGAAGAAAAAGGTGTTGAAGTATAAAACGTAGAAGAAGAAGAAGAAGAAGAGGAAGAAGAAGCAGATAAAGAAGTAGAAGAAAAAGAAGTGGAAGAAGCCAAAGAAGAAGAAGAAGAAGAAGAAGAGGTAGGAAGAAGAGGAAGAAGAAGAGGAAGAAAACGAAAAAGATGATGAAGAAGAAATGTAGTTGAAGAAGAAGAAGAAGAAGGATGAAAAGGAAGGAGAAGAGGAGGAAGAAGAAAATGTAGAAGTAGAAGAAGAAGTGGAAGTGGAACAAGAAGAGGAAGAGCAGGAGGAGGAAGAAGAAGATGTAGTAGTAGTAGTAGAAGAAGAAAAAGAAAAAAAAGAAGAAGTTGTAGTAGTAGAAGAAGAAGAAGAAGAGGAAGAGGAAGAAGAACAAGAAGAGGAAGAAGAAGTGAAAGAAGAAGAAGAAGAGGAAGAAGAAGAAGATGGGGAGGAGAAGCAGGAGGAGGAGGAAGAAGAAGAAGAAGAAGAAGAAGAATAAGAAAAAGTAGAAGAAGAAGAAGAGGAAGAGGAAGAAGAAGAAAAAGAAGTTGAAGAAGAAGAAGATAAAGAACAAGAAAAAGAAGTAGAAGAAGAAGAAGATGTAGAAGAAGAACAAGAAGGAGAAGAAGAGGAAGAAGAAAAAGAAAAAGAAGAAGAAGAAAAAGAAGACAAACATGATTACGTAGAAGAAGATGAAGATAAAGAAGAAGAAGAAGAATAATAAGGAGATGGATAAGTAGAAGATGAAGAAAAACAAGAAGAAGAAGTAGAAAAAAAAGAATAAGAAGAATAAAGGAAGAAGAAGAAGAAGAAGAAGAAGAAGAAGAAGAAGATAAATAAGAAGAAGATGAAGAAAGCAAGAAGAAGAAGAAGTAGAAGGAGAAGAAGATGAAGAAGAAAGATAAGCCGAAGTGGAAAAAGAAGAAAAAGAAGAAGAAGAAGAAGAAGAAGAAGAAGAAGTAGAAGAAGAAGAAGAAGAAGAAGAAGTAGAAGAAGTAAAACTAAAAGAAGAAGAAGAAGAAGAGGAAGAAGAAGAAAAAGTAAAGGAAGAATAAGAAGTAGAATAAGAAGAAGAAGAAAAAGAAGAGGCATAAGAACAACAAGAAGAAGAAGAAAAAGAAAATGAAGAAGAAGAAGAAGAAGAAGATAAAGGTAAGAGAGAAGAAGTAGAAGGGGAAGAGCAAGAAGAAGTGAAAAAGGAGTAGTAAAGAAGAAGAAGAAGAAAAATAAGAAATAAAAGATGACAATGAAGAAGAAGAAGAAGAAGAAGAGAAAGGAGAACGAAAAGATAATGAAGAAGAAGAAAAGGAAGAGAAAGATGAAGAAGAGGAGGAAGTGGAGGAAAATTGAAAATAATAAGAAGAAGAAAAATAACAAAAAGAAAAATAAGAAGTAGAAGATGACAATGAAGAAGAAGATGAAGAAGAAGAGAAACTAGAATGAAAGTTAATGAAGAAGAAGAAGAAAAGGAAGAGGAGGAAAATTAAAAAAAATAAGTAGAAGAAGATGAAGAAGAAGAAGAAGGCGAAGAAGAAGAAGACGAATTGGAAAAAGAAGAAGAAGAAGAAGAAGAAGAAGAAGAAGAAGAAGAAGACCAAGATGAAGAAGAAGGAGAAGAAGAAGAAGAAGAAGAAGAAGAAAAAGAAGAAGAAGAAGAAGAAGAAGAAAAAGAAGAAGAAGAAGAGGAAGAAGAAGTAGAAGAAGAAGAACAAGAAGAAGAAGAAGAGGAAGAAGCAGAAAAAGAATAAGAAGAAGGAGAAGAAGAAGAGAAAGAAGTAGAAGAAAAAGAAGAAGAACAAGAATAAGAAGAAGAGAAGGAAGAAGAAGAGAGAAAGGAAGAAGTGGAAAAAAAAGAAAAGAAGAAGAAGAGGAACAAGAAGAAGAAGAAGAAGAAAAAGAAGAAGAAGAAGATGAGGAAGAACAAGAAGATGAAGAAGAAGAAGAAGAAGAAGAAGAAGAAGAAGATGAAGAAGAGGAAGAAGAAAAATAAGAAAAAGAAGGAAAAGAAGATGAAGAAGAGGAAGAAGAAGAAGAAGAAGAAGAAGAAGAAGATTTGGAAGAAGAACAAGAAAAAGAAGATGATGATGATGACAAAGTTGAAGAATAAGCAGAATTTTAGAAAGAAGAAGAAGAAGAAGAAGATGATGAAGAAGAAGAAGAAGAAGGGGAAGAGAAGGAAGAGGAAGAAGAAAAAGAAGAAGAACAACAAAAAGATGAAGAAGACGATCAGGAAGAGGAAGAAAAAGAAGAAGAAGAAGAATAAGAAGAAGAAGAAGATTAATAAGCATAAGAAGAAGAAGAAGAAGTGGAGGAAGAAGAAGATGAAGAAGAAAGATAAGTTAGAAGAGGAAGAAGAAGAAGAAGAAGAAGAAGAGGAAGAAGAAGAAGAAGAAGAAGGAGAAGAAGAGGAAGAAGATGAAGATGAGGAAG